>PVJD01010297.1:0-54866 GCA_004026545.1 Mormoops blainvillei
TGTAAGTTCTTTGGCTTCTCCATTTCCTGTACTATTCTTAACCTCCCCATCTATTTTGTACCTACCAATTATGCTTCTTATTCCCTGTACCGTTGCCCCCCATCTCTCCCCTCCTGCTCCCAGCTGATAATCCTCCATGTGATCTCCATTTCTGTGATTCTGTTCCTGTTCTAGTTGTTTTCTTAGTTTGTTTTTGTGTTTTAGGTTCCCTTCTAGCCTACAATGTTCCTTTTGAGACATCAGCTGGCAGTCTTATGGGAAATCCTTTGTAGGTAACTCTCTGCCTTTCTCACGCTGCTTTTAAGATTCTCTCTTTACCTTTAATCTTTTGCATTTTAATTATGATGTGTCTTGGTGTGGACCTCTTTGGATCCAGCTTGTTTGGGACTCTGTGCTTCGTGGATTTGTATGTCTGTTTCCTTTGTCAAATTGGGGAAGTTCTCTTTCATTTATTTTTTCAAATAAGTTTTTAATTTCTTGCTCTTTCTCTTCTCCTTTTTTTGAATTCCTGTTTCTTCATTCTGTTCCGGTTGAATGCTTATTTCTTTCTTATTTTCCAAATCACTGATTTGAATCCCAGGTTCCTTCCCTTCACTGTTGGTTTCCTGTGGATTTTCAATTTTTCTCCCTTAGTAGAGCCGTCATTTCTTCCCTTATGCTTTTACTGAATTCAGTGAGGTCTTTGAGCATTCTGACCACCAGTGTTTTGAACTCTGCATCTGATAGGTTGGCTACCTTCACATTGCTTAGTTCTTTTCCTGGGGTTCTGTTCCTTCTTCTGGGCCACGTTTCTTTGTCTCTTGATTTTGGCAGCCTCTCTGTGTCTGTGTACTAGGTAGAACTGCTTTGATTCCGTTTTAGCACACCCGTTAAGTCATGTGGGGCAGGGCAACTGTGGCTTCATGTGTGTGAGGAAGGGGTCTAAGAGGGGACTGTGAGGCTGCTGGCTGACTTCTGGGGGCTTCCCTGGCCCTCGCTCTGTTTCCAGTCACTTCATTCACTTCCTGTATGTGACTGGCACCCCTCTAGCTTCTGTCCTGGTTGTAGTTCCCAGGGTGGGTTCGTGGGTTTGCATGGGTTCCAGGCTTTCCTGCAAAACTGGCAGTTTCTCCCCTTGCCTCAACCCCCACTGGGTCTGTAACTGAGAGTTATGAGGCTTTCTTTTTCCTGGTGCTGCGTGGCCTGGCCTAGGGCTAGGCTTGCTCACTCACGAGGTGTCTTCCTAATTTTTATCCACCACATGTGAATGTGGGACTGCCAGTTTTGCTGGCTGTTACCGGCCACTGCCACCTCGCTGCCTCTCCACCTCTCGTCCGCAGCTCACTGCTGCCACAGAGTCCTCTCTGCCTGGACTTCCCGTCTCAGGCCCTTCTACCTATCTGAATAAATACAGCTTCCTTAAATCTTTGGTTGTTGGACTTCCGTACAGCTCTGGGTGTTTTTCTGGTAGTTCTGGGTGTTTGCTTTTAAGTGAGTTGTGTTCCTTATGGTTGTGCAATGAGGTGAGGCATGTCTACCTATGCCTGCATCTTGACCAGAACTCCTGAGAATAGAGTTCTTGTGTGCACTATCATCTGCCACACTTGATTAATACGTCTTTGTTTCTCTAAGATATATATTTAGGATTTTCTGTGTTTGTACCAAGTAAAAAGGAAATTTTCCATGAAAAAAATGGGAGGAAAGTAGTAATTCCATTTCTTTTACTCTGCAGAAATTTTGATTTTTTTCCACAGTAACCCATTCATTTATACCTTAGCTCTGTACAAAAATAAAATGGTTTTCATTAGGTTAACAGTTTAAATAAATACCTGATAGAACATTCTTTTTCATTTTTATAGTTTATCTTTGAGGCTAATAGTTCATGCCTTCCTTTCTGTTCTTGATCCAGGATTGTGATAATTTTATTGGCTGTATTCACTCCCGCAAAAAGACAATTTACACATTTCTGTTGCAAGCATAATAATTAGCCCCATGGCAGATGCTTCCCAAAGCGTCTCTTCATTGATTGGTGGTAAGTCCAGTTAAGGATTGAACCTAATCCTCATGCCTTCACTGGCGCCTTCTTGTGAGTTCCCTAGGTCCTAAGCAATTACTTTCCAAGATTTTCTCTTGTGGAGAAGTTTTGTATATTTAGCCATTTACTACCCTTTCTACTTGGTGGTCCCTTAGACATCTCAGCTCAGTCCTCCAATTCAGTATTCAAGCAGAATTCACCATGTTCTCCTCCACACATTACGCTAAGTGAAATAAGTCAGGCAGGGAAAGACAAAACCATGTATCACTTGGTTTTTGAAAGTTCGTGTCTTACCACTTTGCTTTTATGAAAAACCTATATCGGTATGTGGCTTTGCTAAACGAAAGGAATCCAAAGAGAATTTTCACTTTTACCAACAAAAGCAAAAAGTGAAATCAATATTCAATGTTTGTTTTGCAGAGAGATTGTTAGAGAGGCAGTATGCATGCTGAGCAGTGAGAGTGGCCCCACCAGTGTCCTCTGGGAACTATACTCAGCATCTCAGCATTCAGCTGCCAAAGATTTGAACTGTCTGAGAACATTCGTGCTTTATTTGGATTTATTTTGTATAAATGTTTATAAGATATGTCCTGACATATAAGGAATATAAGTAATAACTTTGTGAAAAGTTTCATAGGAATGCCCTACTTTCAGATAACATGGAAACCTGTACTTACGATTTCACTTACATGTGGAATATAAAAAAACAAAACCAGAAAACCAAGCTCATAGAGACAGAGAACAGATATGTGAAACAAAGTTATGTGAAACTTTTCACATAGTTATTAGAATATTATTGACCAGATTCCCTATGCTGCCTGAGAATATCCATATAACTATTCTGTAACTACCAATTTGTACTTCTTTATCTCTTCACCTTTTTTACCCATTGCCCCAACACCCCTCCCATCTGGCAACCCTCAGAATGTTCTCAGCATCTGTAAGTCTGTTCCTGTTCTGCTTGTTCATTTATTTTGTTTTTCAGATTCAGCTGTTGAGAGATATGTATTTATTGCCATTTTATTTTTTATATTTTTAATCTTTTTTTTCTTCTTCTTAAAGAAGTTCCTTTACATTTCATATAATACTTGTTTGGTGGTGGTGAACTCCTTTTTTATTTTTTAAAATTGTATTTTTGGTCTGTGAAGCTCTTTATATGTCCTTTGCTTTAAAATGATAGTTTTGCTGGGTAGTAATCTTGATTGTAGGTCCTTGCTTTTCATCACTTTGAATAATTCTTGCCAGTCCCTTTAGGTCTGCAAAGTTTCTGTTGAAAAATCAGCTGACAGTCTTACGGGAGCTCCCTTGTAGGTAACTAACTGCTTTTCTCTTTCTGCTTTTAAGAGTCTCTCTTTGTTTTAGCCCTTTACATTTTAATCATGGTGTGTCTTAATGTGCACCTTTCTGGGTTCACAGGTTCACCTGTTTGGGACTTTCTGTGCTTCCTGGATTTGTATGTCTATTTCCTTCACCAGGTTAGGGAAGTTTTCTGCCATCATCACCACCGTCACCATCATCATCATTATTTTATTTTTAGAGAGAGAGAGAAACATTGATTTGTTGTGTCACTTATTTATGCACTCATTGGTTGTTTGTTGTATGTGCCCTGACTTGGAATCGAACCCGTATCCTTGGTGTATTGGGATGATGCTCTAATAAACTTGAGTTGCCTGGTCAGGGCTATGTTATTATTTTTTTCAAATAGGTTTTCAATTCCTTGCTCTCTCTTTTCCCCTCCTGGCATCCTCATGATGCAAATATTGGTATACTTGAAGTTGTTCCAGAGACTCTACATTCTCTTATTTTATTTTATTTTTTAAAATTTTATTATTTTTTAAAATTTAATTTACTTTAATTTTTGCTGTTCCAATTGGGTGTTTTTTGCTTCCTTATATTCCACATTGCTGATTTGATTCTGGCTTCATCTACTCCACTGTTGATTCCCAGTAAATTAGTCTTCATTTCCATTAGTGTATCCTTCATTTCTGACTGGCTCCTGTTTATGGTTTCCATGTTCCTTTTAATGCTGTTGAAGTTTTTATGAAGTTTATCTACTCTTTCCCTAAGTTCATTGTGCATAATTATAACCAATGTTTTGAACATTGTATCTCTGTATCTGATAGATTACTTATTTCTATTTTGTTTAGTTCTTTTTCTGGAGTTTTGTTTTGTTCTTCCATTTGGGACATGTTTATCTCCTCATTTTGGCAGCCTCCCTGTGTTTGTTTCCATGTATTAGGTATAACTGCTATGTCACCTGGGCTAGGTAGAGTGGCCTTACGTAGTAGGTGTTCTGTAGAATACAGTGGCACAGACACCCCATTCACCCAAACTGGGCACGCCATTTGTGCCCCTCCATCTCCATTTAGCCTGTATTTACCACCCTGTTGTAGTCGAGCCTTGATGGCTGTTGGCAGGACATTGGGAGGGATTTATCCTCTGGCTGAATGACTGCAAGGACTGGTTGTAACCACCCATTACCTTTGAGGATCTGTTGTGTAAGAGCCCTCCTCATGGAGCAGGACTTACTTTAGCAGGGCTCTGGTGCCCATTGCGTCTACCCCTTGAGTGTGTTGCCTGTGGAGATGGTGCTTTGACGTGGCCTTGAAACTGGAAAAGTCATTGTTCGTGCTGCCTGTCACTACCAGAACCAATAAGTAGAAACAAGGATTGAGCCTTTATGAGTGCCCTATGCAGATACCGGCAATCTTGTCATAGATCAGCAAGTGGGATCCTGCTGCCTGCTACCACCCTCTAGGCAAAATTCCAGAGGCAAAGGTTGGATGACAAAGGAATGGAGTCTTTATTTAAAAACTGCACAATCTTGGAATAAAAACTTTCCACATGTATTAGTCACTTAAGCCTGTCAATTAAGGCTAAACTCTTTAACACCTGAGTTCTCCTATTACTCCCCCCGTTAGCTTTTAATTATCTTATTTCTATAGGGTTAGTTTACAAACTGAAACAACATAAGATAGAAAATCTACACAATTTTGGAAGAATGGCAGGCTTCTGTCTCAGAGGTTGTTCCCTCTAGAACACCTAAAGAATAACCTTGCCACCCTCTCCTGGGCCAGCCTGATCCTAGGCTGCACCCGGAGTTTCCTCTTCCACCCAAAATCCATCCAAAATACCATCCTTTGGGAAATGCAGGCAGCTGCAGCATGATCATCCAGGCATCTTTGAGGAAGAGAGCCGAGGAGCCTGTTTCTGTCCCCTTTATTACATGCGCCCTGGAGGCATCCAACTTCTCAGCCAGTCCCACCCTAGACTGTTTACTGTTGCCTCAGGCAACCTCCTACTACTCCTCTCCAGTGATCTAATCAGATCTCTCTGTATCATTGCCCCACTTTTACACGACTGGACCTATATAATCTTACAAAGGCAAATGGGTGAAGGTCTCCTTCTTCTGTAGCTACTTCCTACTGGCCATGGGCGTAGTCCAGCTATCCCCTGGTCCAGCGATCTCTAACAGAAAGGGGGTCTGGAGTGTAGGGAGGCCTTCACCAGAGGGAGAAAGACTTTGCAAAGTCCAGGTCAGTTGGCTATCCCTGTGGGAAGCAGCATGTGCAATATCTAAAGGATAGCATTACTGGACAAGTTGGCATCCTTGTCATACTCTGGAGGTCACAAATTAGGCAAGAGAGTTAGAAGGCACAATCCGAACTGTAGCCACTAAAAGACAGAGGTAGGGACCAATTCTACAATGTCTCAGATTAAGAAAGTTCCTTCCTTGGAGGAAGGTGTGCAAAGTGTGTCACACCTGTCTGAAGGTCTTTTGTCCACTATACTTAACTCAGGTTGAGGAGGAATAATCCAGGATTCCCTCCTTTAACACTTTTGGACCCTTTCTGTTCAAACCATTAGAACAGAAAAGGAAAGCAGTTTTAAGCGAGTTGACAGGCTACCCCATATTTCACCAACTCAACCACTCAGTCTAGTCAAACTTGAGTTTTTGGAGGGAGAGCTGCAGATGTTCTTCCCAAATGAGGCCTATACTGTGTGAACAGTTACCCAGATGATGAGATCATAGGCATATACCCTATGAAAACAGAAGCGAGAACCTGCAGGTTAATTTATACAACAAATCACAAACCAGTCTCTGAGCCTATGAGACTTCCTTTTCAGAAGACATTCAGTTGCAGGGCTTTTGCTGGAATGATATTAAACAATGACAATCTGACAAATTCTTCCTGCCCATACCGAAAATCTCTGATGATGTCGCCAACCCAGTTAAACTTCCAAGTGAAAACAAAACTTTGGAGACAGTTAGCTGCACTAGACCAATGTCCACCACTGACCATTATGGTTTTCCTTGTAATACAATTCTTCTCCTTAAAATCACCCTTATTGTCCTCAAAGGGACTACATTAAGTCCAGTTTCAATTTTTTCCTGTTCATTTGCACAAACAACAAGAGCAACAATTGATCACATAGGATCTTTAACTGCTTTGCTGGACCTCAAGGAACCTTTAGATTGACGCTTTAGTCTGCTGTTCAGGGCACAGAAACCAAGCCACACACTGCCATTGGCTTTGCCTGCAGTGCCTGTTTCCTTCAAGTCGTTGAGGTTCCCATCGTACCTTAAGGTTCCTTCTTACGATCTTTCTGGAAAGCAACCTTCATTCCTTCCCTGGAAAGGCTGCAATGAACCATGCAACCAACCGAAGTTGTGTGGTTCACACAACCAGGCCATTTCTCCAGTGGGCTTTCACTAGCTTTGAAAGTCAGTCTCAGTTCCTCAAGACTTTCTGGTAACAGTCGGAATCCAGGCAGGCCTCCTTCAGGCAGGACATTCCAATCAAAGTCTTGGTTGACAAAACCACCATTGGCAACTAATCTTATTGGTTTCATGCAAAGAAACCTTCTGTCATCACTCGCTCCTTCAGAATGCCAAATTCTGGAGTGATCAGGTAGGAAGAAAAATGTAAGGCATGAAGGAAAATCCTCCTCCTAATATCTACCAAAATTGCATCACCATGCCTTATACCTTCCCATTGTTTCCTTTCCCACTTGATGTGAAATTTTAACTCTTTCTGGGGAACCTGTTCTCTTCCAGAACAGAAACAAAGCAAAATCCAAAACACAGAGTTCCAAAAGAGGGAGCAACTAGAACCAGTCTTAGAATGTTGTCTCATACCCCACTGGCCCCACTAACTGGTCACACATGTGAACTTTCTTAGGTCCCAGATGGCCCAGAGCCTCACTGGTAGAGGCATTTTCTCACTTACCAGTGTCCACTGGTCTCTTGGCAGACACATGACCTCTCACCCCCAGCTAGTACACCAACCAACATTCCATGGCACAAAGCCCCAGTGGTAGAGGCATTCTCTCACTTAACAGTGCATCCACTGGTCTCTTGGCAGAGACATAACCTCTCACCACTCAGTTTCATGGCAGAGACATGCTCTCTTGCTCCAACCCAGATTCCACTGGCACCAGATGACCCTACCTAGGTCCCAGACGGCAAAGGCATTCTCTCCCACCGGCTTCACAGATTACCTCCTCTCGGTCCCAGTGGCCAAACAGCAGAGACAGGATTTCTGATGTACCCAGAACAGTAAAGTTCAAACCACATCCCCATAAGATCAGAAAACAAGCAAAGAAACTAAGCAAACAAAGAATAACTGTACCCAAGAGTGAGGTTTCCTTTCCTCCTGGATTAAAACTTTCACAGCCTTTCTTTATACCTTTACTCATTCAGATTTAGCCATAACTGACTTTCAATTTTTGTTCTTTTCCACACTGGGAAGGACCATACTCAAACTCTTATCTAGCAGCTGAAAGTCCCTAACTTTACAAGCACATGAATAAAGTAAAAGAAACATTGTCACCCTGT
Source organism: Mormoops blainvillei (assembly GCA_004026545.1). Lineage (NCBI taxonomy): Eukaryota > Metazoa > Chordata > Mammalia > Chiroptera > Mormoopidae > Mormoops > Mormoops blainvillei. Next base: position 7,854 of record PVJD01010297.1, read on the forward strand.
ACTGGGGGGTCACTGTCCTATTCCAGAAGAGGAATTTCAAATCTCCTTCAGGAGTGCAGGTCCAGCTTTCCCTTTCAGCATCAACCATAGCAGCAGGGTCTTTGTCCTCCTCAGGTGGTGCCTGTTTTATTGCTGTGTGGTGGGTCCAGGGCTTGATTCCCGTCAGCTTTAAGGAAGAATGTGATGTAAATGGGATACCATAAGGACTAGTCCATTGTTTAGCTAGCTGCTGTTCAGCAACTTGCCTCTTCCAAGGCTTTCATTTGTTTTTGGGTGTGGTTAGCACAAATTGCACTAATTGGATTTCGGCTATTTCCCTAAGTAGGGTGATTTAAGCTATTTACCCTCTGGTTGGAGAGGAGAAGTGGAAACCATTTACTATTAAGTGTTCTTGGTTTAGGGAAGATAGGATTTTGCGGTTTTCTAGATGGCCGTAAACCTCTTGGCCAATTAACAGTCTACTTAATTTCCCCTATTTCTCTTGTCCTGGCTTACTGACTTGTCTCATATTTATACACAGTTGTATAAATATGACATGAATAAATCTCAAAAATATACAATGATGTAAATCTCAAAAATATTTTTCTGACCAAATGAGCCAGGCACAAGAGAGTACATACCTCCTCCTAGAGCCCCACCCTTCTCCAATCCAGTGATCTGATCAGATCTCTTTGTATCAATCTGAGAAGACAGCAGGTTGTGTACCTTCAGAAACTATCTTAACCTCTCATCTCAAGCTGACCTTTTTATGAGAAGAAAGGGTAGGCCAGGGGTTTGGGGAAAAAAAGGTTAATCAGATAAGAGTTGAAGTCCAGCTTTGATTTTCCTAGTACTTCTTTATCTGTTGATCTGCTCTTTATGTGTCCATTCTTTATCTGTGTTTCCTCCCTGGAACACAGTGGCTCAGATAACATCTTCATCTTGCAGACCCCTGGGTACAATGGCTAAATTGCTTATCAGCCTCGTAGGTCATGCATTACAGTTCCTGGAATAACAGCTTTCCACATGCATTGATAAGTTAAGCCTATGAATTAGAGCTAAGGCTAAAATCTTTAACTGATGAGTTACCTCATCAGTCTGAAGTTGGCTCTGGGGCCTCCTGAAAGGTGAAGGCCAGGGTTAGCCACCTCCTGTGTTCTGCCCAGAGCCACTTGGCATGAGCTACAAAGTGATCTGCAGATGGCTGCATCTTGCACTGGGCTTGGAAGTGCCCAGGAGAGGCCAAGCTGTGAACTAAGGCTGGCTGTTGCTAGTGCTGGGCCTGGGGCCACTTAGTGAGAGGTACAGGGCACAGGGAGGCCAGATGCTGCTTGTTGAGAGAGTTTAGGAAAGTCTGACACATGAGCCAAGACAGATCATTCATGTGGAGAAACCACTGGAAATGGCTTGGGTGGGCCTACAAGTTGGGTGGAGCATGGTGTCAGAGAATCACCAGGGCAGGGCGAGCATTAGCCAGGTCGTTGAAGACTCAGATAGGGCGCCTGCCTGCCAGCTCTGTTGGGGGAGGGTTCATCGAAGGAACAGTGGCCTCTGCCAGCACTTCTCTCTGGAAGAAAGCTGTCCCTCCAGTTCTCATACTGATGCCAGACCCTTCGGTTTCTCCCCTAAATCCCTGGTGCCTTTCAAGCTACTGCCCCAGTGCTGGAGCTTGAAGGGAGGAAGTTGATTAAGTCAGTGCAAGCCCTTTAAGAACTGCTTGGGACTCCAGAAGCCTTCCGTCTTCCTCAGCTTCAATCCCTGCTGATTTTTACAGCCAGAAGTTATGGAGACTTCTCTTCCTGGCATTGGAACCTTGGGCTCGGGGGCCTTTTGGGGGATGAAACCCCTAACTCCTCAGGGAGGCCTTTAGAGCCAAAATATTCCTCCCAATTTTTATTCACCACATGTGGATGGGGGATGAGCCTGTTCTGCATCTCCACCCCTCCTACTAGTCTCCATGTTTTGTGCTGATTTACTAAGCAGGCTTGGTTAGGCCTGCTCTTCAACAGCTTAGTTTGAAATGAAGAAAAGAGAATATTAAAGGAAAGTATGAAAGTTTTTATAAGATCATATTCCAGTTTAGACTAGAAATTCTAGTTCAGATTTAATATAAGTGTATAAATTATCTTTATTATTTCTGCTAAGCTATAATTTAACACTAGAGCTCAGAAAAAAAGTAAAGCTTTTGATTTATAAGAGGCATCTAAATGTTACAATTATATAGCTTCAGGTTAAATGCTTTGATTATACCCTGTTTATTTAAATTGCTCAGCTTGCTCAGGCTTGACGAAAGGATTAAGTGGTATCAGGACAGGGCATTGAAGACACACCTGGTTTCTTCACTGTGCAGAGGACTTAAGAGAAAAATTTAAGGACTTTAGTTGTGTGTCAGAATTTAGCTTTATTGTAGCATTTGAGGGATGGGGGTAATAAGATTTTATTTTATTATTTATTTATTTTTACATGCCAGAGGGTTTACAGTTCTGGTTTAGAGCTTCAGGCAGTGAGTTGGAAGAAAAGCAGAATCGTAGCAGTAGTTGCTGAAAATACTAATTCATAACATCAGATTTTTCACCAAGTTACCCTTTCCTGTGTAACGTTTATAATATTTTTTGTCTTAGTCATTTTATGTAGAACTTTTTCAGATTTATACTAATATTTTCTGAATACTAATAATATTCTAGCACTGTATTCATAAAACCAGAACTGTAAAATATGTGAGTGAGGATTGACAAGATTAAGGAAAACAGGAACATATCTAGGAGAAACTTAGCACCTACAGAGTTGAGGCCAGAATTGTATCTGGCATTTTTATTTATTTGTTTGTTTATTCCTTCTTTTGAGCAGGGAAAATGGAGATGGTTTATTTTGAATACCCATTTTTTTAAAAACATAAAGGATATAAGGGAATTAGTAGAGGAGATTGTCCGAGAGTCAGAATGCTCCTCCACACCTATAGCTACAAGGTTAATATGCAGGAAGAGTCTTGGAGATAGTATTCAAATTCCAAGTTGCTAGGGATTATTAAAATGCATAAAACCTACAATGTAGGAATGTAACGGTAAACCATTTAACCATGGATGGATACTCCAAATGCAGGAAAAGCCATGCTTCCCTTTGTAGCCATGGAAATTTCCTTCTTCAACAGGACCTTGTTTTTATAGTATTTTTCTGACAGTAAGCTCCCAGTAAAAATTTATAATACAAGTAACTGAGAATCATTTCTCCCTTCACAGTTTACTCTTTCCAAGAATGCTGGGTCACAAAATAAAATCTTAAACTAGGAGCCCTTGCTGGTGCAGCTCAGTGGATTGAGTGCTGGCCTGAGAACCAAACTGTTGCCAGTTTAATTCCCAGTCAGGGCACATGCCTGGGTTGCAGGCCAGGTCCCCAGTTGGGGGCACGTGAGGGGCAACCACACACTGGTGTTTCTCTCCCTCTCTTCCTCCCTCTCTTCCTCTCTCTCTAAAAATAAATAAAATCTAAAAAAATTTTTTTTAAATCTTAAATTAGGAAAAACCTTCACAGAATTTTTAAAAAGCTCAGATGCTTTGGTTTCTCAATTGAAGACAGTAATCCATTCCATCTTTGTTGTTGTTCTGTCTCCTGCTGGTATTAGATCTTGTCTGTTCATCCATAGTTATAGTCTCCAGTGACTGGCATGTTTCATGAATGGCAAATTTGAAGAGTAAGCTTAGAATCAATGGGAGAGAGTAAGATGCTATACACAGTCTAATTCTCCCTCTCTCAGAACTAGATCCAAAAAAACCCCCCAACAAACCAGTATATTTAGTCTCAGATGAAAATTAGACTCTGGAAACAGACCAGGATTAGGGTCTATTTCTGCTGTTGTCTTATGCATGGCTCTTCAAGTCTCTGTCACTTCATCTTCAAAGTATGAAAAATAACAGTATCTGAGTTATAGGGTTGTTTTTAGGGAATAACTAAAATAATGCATTAAAACACTTTGCAGTGTGTCTGGGATATATAATGATTGATATATGATTTAAAAGATTTTTGAAATCCCTGCATGTGTGGAATCTGTGTTCTACATCTTTTCCTTATCCTTTGGGTATTTCAATCTCCTCAGGTCCTTTGTGAAATAAATATGGCATTAAGTATGGTGAGTCCTCCTGAAGTTGGTGTGGGCAGCATCTAGAAACTGACGCTTTCCCTAAAGAATTCATTGGTTCCAAATATCCCAAAGGAGTAATACATGGAAAAGGATGAAATTGACATTGTTTTAAAAGGACTTTCTCATTATATGCTTTCTTTTCATATTTTTTAAACAGTGCCTTTGAAGATGAGACCATGAAGCTTCGACAGCTGAAACTAGATAATCAGGTGAGCAGAGTCTTCTGTTTCGAAATGAGTGAAGATCTATACTGACTATGATGCCAATGACCTTGACTCTGAAGCCTTGGTAAGGTCATAGAAAGAAGACTTGAAAGTAAAAGGCTTTGATACTATTCACTAAGCAGCATCTGGACTTAGTATCTGTTGAACCAAAGCCCTGGACTATGGCAAGACCAAAGTGATTTGAGGACATCAGTAATAAAACTGGCCTTGGATTTGTAATTACTGAAAATTCCTTGGCACCTTTCAAAAGAATTAGAAGAATGTTAACGTTTTAATTTTACATACTTATTTGGTCCTACTGCCTTAAGTACCTCTCTACAGTGTAATTTCATTTAACTACACTATTTTTTTTCTTACCCTAATCTGCAGATCTGAACATGCTACTGCATTTAAAAACTTCCATTGCCTGCAGAATAATTTTCTTCACAGCACTGGTCCCAATTTTAGCTATGCATTAATTTTTTTTGGGGGGGCAATGATTTGATTTACATTTGTTTCCTCCACTAGACTAAGTTCCATGAGAACAGGAAGCAAGTTTTTTTATGATGACTGTTATATCAGAAGTTCATAGCATAGGGCTGGGCACATAATAATCCTTCATTAAGTATTTGAGTGAAGGAAGGAATAAATGAACAGAGTTTTGCATTGTTACGTGCTATGATTGTCGTGATTAGTCAGCTTAAAACCTATATCCAACATAGCATATTTGCTTTTTAATATGAATGTTTTTTAATGCAGGAAATTCTGTAGCTCTAGTCTAATATCTCTCTATGTAGGACCATTAACAATCCAAGTGTCTCAACTCCATGGATAACTAAAAAGACCTCTAAAGTTGTGTCTTCTTTATGTTGCTGTTGGAATTAATAACGGTTCTTGGGGCATAATGAATTAAAGGTGGAATCATGGAGAATCAGGAAGGAGGTCTCAACAGAGCTTGCATGGATGTGTGGAGCAGCCCTCCACAGCAGGGCAAAGTAGAGATGCAGATGGGAATGCCACCTTGGTCCCTGCCACCGTACTGGTATTTGTGCTTGTGCTTGAGCATAGGCTCCTCCTCAGGGCACCTTCCAAACCCTTCATGATGATGGCACTGCCCTGGAGACTGTCATTGCACCCTACTGCCCTCAGGCCACCAGACAGTGGAGCGGGTGCCCAGTGGTCTTCAGGGATCTCATATGCTATCCTGTGCCACCATAGGAGACCTTACGCTTCAAGGCTGCAGTGATCACCTCCAGTGCCAGCTACAGCCTACTTGTCAGGGCCTTCCTCACCTACTGCCTCGTGCAGTGCGTGGAGAGGAGTGAGCCTTGAGCCTTGGTGCTCCCATTGGGCCGCCCAGCTCAGCCTAAAGGGCCTGAATAATGACAGCAGCGCCATGGCAGTAACTGAACCATGTGGCTCAACCCAACCTGTGTGGACAAGGACCCGGGGCTGGCACTCTGAGCTCTCCCCGACACCTGGTGTCAGTGCACAGGGTACCTTGCCTGCTCTAGGCTCCCAGCCACCCTACCGTCTGCACCTTGAGGGCCAGGCCCTTCCCACCAGCTGGTCACCTCCATCTTTACATATGTCCAGCTCCAGATTGACCCGTAAAATCCACTTTCAGGTTTAGGGATCCTTCAGGACGAGCTGACTGATGTCTAAGGCTAGGGGCACCAGTCCCTGGGGGAGCCCGGTTATAGTGACTTCTATGGCTTGAAACCACTGCTGAGGTTAACATACCAGCTGCAGCCTCCTTCCACCTGGCGTCCTTTAAAGATACTGGGGGGCATTTTAAGCAAGTCTAGTTTTTTCATGGCAGAGTAGGAAAATGGCAACAAACTTCCCAGTAATTACAAATGGCCGCCTGGGCACCCTTCTCCCCAAAGTATGCTATTTCTTAGTGGACACCCAGCTAGGGTCCTGCATTTGTGATGTCAGTGAATGGTATAAAATAAACAATTCTTTCCTTTTTGTTTTTTTGAGGATTTTATTTGTTTGCTTTTAGAGAGGGGAAGGAAATGAGAAAGAAAGGGAGAGAAACATCAGTGTGTGCCCCCAGCTGGGGACAGCCCAGGCATGTGCCCTGACTGGGAATTGAACTGGCAACCTTTTAGTTCACATGCTGGTGTTCAGTCCACTGGGTCACACCAGCCAGAGCTCAGCTCTGTTCTTAACCAGAGGCAGTCACTGACTTTTGATGTATCCTTCCAGAGATAGTCACTGAATATAATGACATACAATTTTAAAAAGGAATTTTTTTTTTATTTTGAAAAAAAATCTCTTTGGAGCAGAAGTATAAATTTGGTGTCAAATAGTATATGGAAATACTGTTAGAGCCCTGAAACGCTCCCATGCGGATAAGAAGGAGGTTGCTCAGCAGGGCATAAGGGAATTTCCACAAATTCAAGCTGAACATTCAAAGTGCCTGCAAAAAGAAAGACAGCACCACCTTGTGAGTAAAACACTGGACCGGGAATCAGAAGACTTTGGTTTTATTGCTTCTGATATTAATGGCTGTGTGATTTTAGGTAAGATCCTCAAACTCAGGCCTCAGTTATTTCATATATAAAGTGAGGTTAGACTAGATAAAATAATAGCATGTGCGAGAGGATCTCAGAGTATGGAAGTTAGAAAGACAGCTGAGATGGAGGTATAGTGAGGACAGCTAGGTTGCTGCTCAGGCTAGTCCTCATACCTGGCAGGGTCTCGGTGGGGGGCTCATGGTGCAGGGCATGCCAGCCTACATGAGCCATACAGTGCACTCCCATCAGTGACAGAGACTGCCGCTGCAGTGATTGTCTGGTAGTGATTTCGAACAGCTTTATTGAGATATAGTTCACATATTATAAATACACACCCAGTTAAAGATGCAAAGATTCATCCACGTTGTAGCATATATTAGTACTTTATTTCTTTTTATTGTTGAATAACATTCTGTTTTATGCATATACCAAATTTTGCTTATCCATTCATTAATTGATGGACTGTTGGGTTGTTTCCACATTTTGGCTACTACAAATAATGTGATGTGAACATTTGTGTACAGGTTTTTACATAAAATTGTTTTAATTTCTCCTGGGTAATACATCTATAGGTATACCTAATATATCTTGGGTAATAGAAGTGGGATTGATGGGTCATATGGTAACTCTCTGTGTTTAACATTTTAAGGAACTGCCAAACTGTTTTCCAAAGTCACTGAACCATTTTACATTCTCATCAGCAATGTATGAGGCTTCCAGTTCCTCCACATCCTTGCCAATACTTAATTATTGCTTGTCTTTGACTATAGTCATTTTAGTGCACATGAATTGATATCTTATGTAGTCTTTTTGTTTTTTAAGAAAGAGCAAGAGGGGAAAGAAGGGAGAAAGAGAGGGAGAGAAACATCCATGTAAAAGAGAAACACCGATCAGCTGCCTCTTGCACACACCCTAACTATGGATGGAACCCACAACCCAGGCATGTGCCCTGGCTGGGAAGCGAACCATGACCTTCATTTTGTGGGATGATGCCCAACGAACTCAGCCACACTGGTCAGGGCCTTATAACATAGTCTTGATTTCCATTTCTATAATAACTAATGACCTTGAGCATTTTTAAAGTACTTAGTAGTCATTTGTATGTTCTCTTTGAAGAAATGTCCATCCATATCCTTTGCCCATTTTTAAATTGGATTATTGTCTTTGTTGCTGAGTTGTAAGAGTTCTTTATATAGTCTAAACCCAAGTTCCTTATTAGAAATATTTGTAGATATTTTCTCTAACTCTGTGGGTTGTCTTTATTTTCTTGAGGGTATCGTTTTCAACAGAAAAGTTTTAATTTATCTACTTTTTCTTTTGTCATATGTACTTTTAGTGTCATATTGAGAAACTGTTGTCTACCCAAGGTTACAAAGGCTTGCCACTTTGTTTTCTTCTAATAGTTTTATACTTTCTCTGATCTGTTTTGAATTTATTATTATATATGATCTAAGATGAGGGTCCAGCTTCATTCCTTTGCATGTAACTATCCAGTTGTCCCACCACCATTTATTGAAAATCTCTCTTTCCTATGGAATATATTTTGCTTTTATTTTTACTAGTTTCACTATGGTATTTGTATTTTCAGGGTATGCAGACACCTTAGTTGGCTATAGAATATAAAAATTTTTAGATTGTTCCAGTGATGGTACTAAGACATGGATACACATTAGGTAGAGAACATTTGTGCCATCTGGTGGACAACGGATGAAAGTATAACACAGGCTCTTTAGGCCAGGTTGCCTCTCTATTTGTACACTTATAAGAGAGGCAGTCATCAATGCTTCAAATTGGTATTTTAAGAAGTCTGATTTAAAACTTTTAGTTTTATCTTTATATGATCTCACTTTTTGTGCCAGGGAAGTTAGTTATTTTTAGCCAAACTGATAGATATCAGGCAGCCATGTTGAACTTGTTGGTTGTACCTGTGGTCAGCCAGTCTATTCCAAGAGTACCATAATGTAACCAGCCTATCATCGCTAGAGAGTTTTTGGAAAATTGAGAATCAGTGAAGTTAAGCTGTCATTGGTTTGAGGGTTGCCTGAGCTTAATTATTTTATTGACTTAAGCCCTTTGATGGAAATACCCCTTTTCCCCATCTAATCTCCTTTATTTCCTCATTTATTTTAGCATCACCATTTGATATTTTGCCTCCAGAGAAAATAGATCATACCACAAGATTCTGGAGAAAATGGATTCTTTGAGTTACTATTCAATTTTCAAGGGAATTGGGAAATTTAAAGATTATATAGAACTTAATCCTGAAGGCAGTGTATTTTAATTGCATATAGGGCATCGAACCTTTGGATTTCTTCCTGACTTCTTTGTGTATGCAGCCTTTAAAACACCCTTAACTTCTTAGGGGTGGTAAAACATAAATGAGCCCTGGCTGGGTGGTGTAGTTGGTTGGAGTGTTGGCCTGTATACCCTCCGCACCCCCCACCACCCCCAACCCAAAAATTGTGGGTTTGATCCCTGGTCAGGGCACACACCTAGGTTGCAAGTTTGATCCATGGTCACAGCGCATATGGGAGGCAACCAACTGATGTTTTTGTCACATCCACAGCTCGCTCTCTTCCTTCCTCTATAAAATCAATAAACATACCCTCAGGTGAGGACTTAAAAAAACATAAATGAAATATGAGTTGACATTGTTATATTGAAACTCAATTAGCTCTTCTCTCCCTTCTAAACTCTTGAGAGGATGATTAGAATGCTAAATGAGGTGACAGTTTTTACCAAATGGCAATTCGCTCATACATAATGTTGACCTTAAACTAATAGCCAGATATGTCTCCAACAAAATGGGTTTACTAGGTAACAACAAGAAATTGCAGTTTGGGACATCTGGCCTAATGGCAAACCATGGGCAAGTACAGAAGAACAAAGGAAAGAACCACTCTTTTATAGACTTGGAAGGGACTGTTGTAAATGAAGAGTCCCTGGGAGGACCCTGAAAGTTGGAAGTATAGAAAGTCTCCCATTAGCTGAGCTGTTACTGGGAAGGAGGACTGTTCTTTCTGCTGAGGTAGTAAAGTAGTATCACCTCTGTCAGATGCAGGGTACCTATCGTCTCTTCTGTTGGGGTCAGTAGTGTGTTTTGACATGTGTGAGAGTTCTCTTCCACCCTCATAACTTCATTTAAATGAAGTTTCTGTTTATTAATTTTCATAGTAGATATTTTGTGATTTTTTTTCATATTTACAAACTTGGACAATAATAGGATATATTCAGTTCCATAAAATAGTTAGTAGCTGTGGCTCTGAAGTTCACAGTTTGAATCTAGTTTTTTAACAAATTAATTTTAGTTTTATTTTGAAATCTGAAGAGTCTGAACAAAATTTATATGCATATTGTGTAGTGGGTCGAAATATGCTGCTTATGGGTTGAGCTCCAAGGGGCTGTCACCTCCCGAGTCATCTCAGTCCTCCCATGTGTCTTGGTTTCTTTCCCCAATTGTCTTAATACAACCATGAGGACTCAGACTGCTAGGTAACCAATCTTTATGTGCACATCCCTGGACAACTCAGTTATTGGAATTCCCTTTGGGGATCCTCCATGTTGTGAGGGATACCCTCTGACATCTCCACATAGATTATTAGTCATCTAAGAATACTTGAGATTTGAGCTGGTGGAAGGAAGTGCCCCTTATCTTATGAGCCCAATGAGTCCAGGCTCTCATTTATCCAGTCAAAGATTTTGTTCAGACTCTCAAAAATCATGCTGAGGAAAGAACAGGGTAGGGGAAACCACAGGTATACTCAAGAGAAAAAGAGCATCTGTTTTTCCCACCTTAAGTTGTTGATACAAGTGAGTTTCAACGTGATAGAGAAAGGTTCCACCAGATACCTTGATAGGCTATCTGTGGCCAGGAGTCTAGTTGGCTCTTTACAGGTCTAAGAATGTGGTTTTGTCAGTGAATCTAGATGTAACATGTGACACCTAGCTCTTTGGCTTCCTTTTTCTAGACCATAAACACACTAAAACTCACAACAGTCAGTTCTGAAAGCAGACATCAATTCATTAATTTACAATGAGAACTCTTAACTCTTCCAGTGTGCATTCAACTCTACTGTACATGATTCTTTGTCCTCGGGAATTTGATGCCTAAGAAGTTAAACTGAAAATTAGAAGGCTGATTGGAAAGCAAGGGATCAGAGGAAACGAAATTATATCGTACTGAGGGATAGTTCATCAAAGCCCTTTATAGTTTCTTGTGCTCAACATGAGTAAGCTTTTCGAGTAAAGAAAATATTCTCATCTACCAAATTTAGTATTTCTCTTTCTTGGACAGGCTGGATAAACTGTCAAATTCTAGCTCTTTGGTTTCCCTTTTCAGGACCATAGACCAAATACTCCTTTTCTATGGAACATTTTTTCTTTACATATGTTGATAGGAGTAGCTGTTGCTTGTGTTTTTGTTTTATCCATTGTTTCATAGTTAGGAGACTATATGATACTAAACAGCTGGCCATATAGATAAGATGTGGCAATTTCGCATGTCTTCGTACTTCATGTTTACCATATCTTCAGGTAGGTTACTTCTTATCCATTATACAAGACTTTTTAAGTTGCTACAAGAACCTTATCAGTAAGTTCTATGAGGAGGACCTCATTATAGCCTCCTGTATATTTAGTGTTCCTGGTATATTAAGTTCCATCTATTTGTATTAACTAATGAGTCTCAAAATAATCTCAAAACCCCCAATTATTTCCTCCTATCTTGCTCTAAGTTCTCTATTTGTTCTTGACAGTATAGTCCATTTTGGCACATTATCTTAGGACCCCAGTATTTTTCCTACATAGTTAGTTCTCACTTAATGTCCTCAATAGGTTCTGCAACTTTAAGCAAAGTGGCATATAGCAAAACCAGTTTTACTATAGGCTAATTGATATAAACAAGAGTTAAGTTCCTGTGCATTCCTTCAGCATTACTATGAAATGATGTTATTCAAGGGCATGCTAAACAAGGTTGGATGAAAAAGAATAGTCCAATTTCTTCTGTGTCTTATGGATTTATCTTCAGGTTTTCACCAGGCCATTTCAGGAAAAGCACGTTTCCTTTCCTGTAGATAGTCTCACCCCTTGGAGTAACTCTTCTTGTTAGTGGTGCTTTTTAAAAGCAATATTAATGAATAAAAGTAAATAGATGGCTTTTTGCCTAAGAAACAATAAAGTAGGTTATATCTTTGCTTTTAAATAGTGGCTTAAGTTCTTTAGCTTGGGACTTGGTACTTTCCTGTACTGAGATTTCCCAGATCCACAATAATTCCTGTGTTATAAGACCTTATTTGCCAAAGCTTAAAAATAATACATGTGCCAGTACCTTCCTTTCCATCTCGTTGGATATTTGTTTCATAGTTTCACGTGCTTTTTTCCAGACTTTTCTTCTACCATGTTCCTTGTCTTCTTTTATCCATAGAATTGGTTGCTTTCTATTTGGAATGTTCCAACTGCTGTTTTTTTTTTCTTCTTGCCCTTGGCCCTAATTTGTTTGATTAATCTGTAAAAATGAGCAAGAAAGCAAAATTTATTTTTTTTTTGCTAATTAAAACATGGAAATAATTTGGAATTTAAACTATAATAAATTTTATTTTTCTTTCAATCACAAAAGTGAGAAAAATTAAAAATATAGAAAACTAGAAAGCCCTGGCCAGGTGGCTCAGTTGGTTGGAGTGTCCTCCTATACACCAAAAGTTGTGGATTTGATTCCTACTCAGGGCACATGCCTAGGTTGTGGGTTTGATCCCCAGTCAGGGCATGTATGGGAGGCTACTGATCAATGTTTCTCTCTCACATCTATGTCTCTCTCTCTCTCTCTCTCTAAAATCAATAAACATATCCTCAGCTGAGGATTAAAAAAAAAGGACAACAAGAAAAAGGAAATTATTTATATTCTAACACTAAAGAATTTTTTTGTGTTCTTTTTTACCTGTGCTTATGTGTTTATATAGTTTAAACTTGTGTTGATAATAATATGATAATTTCTATACATATTTTAAATAGACTTGAATCATGGTCTTTAGCTTGGCTAGGAATGCATTTGTACCATTATTAATACAGGTGCTCAATAAATACTATTATTTTTGTATTATTAGCTGTTCTCTTTTGGGAGCAGGTTTATACATACAGTAACATGTTCAAAGTGTACTAATCGTAAATCTACACCTGGATGATTTTTCACATGTGCATACACTCAATAACAACAGCTCAGTTCACGATACAGAACATTTCTATAACCCTACGAGGTTTCTTCTTGCCACTTCCCAGGAAATTGCCCTGGTCCCACGACAGTCACTCTCTGACTTCCATCACCTTCAGCTAGTTCTCTTTGCCTGTTCTTGAGCTTGAAATAAGTGGAATCATCCAGCGTGTACTCTTTTGTGTCTGGCTGCTTCTACTCAGCACAGTGTCTGTTTGGCGGGGAGGTCCTTCCATGCTGCAGTATATATCACTAGTTTGATCTTTTTTGTTGACGTGTGAAATTCCATTCATATGATGATACCACAATTTATTAACTCTCCTTTTGATGGATATTTGGGCTGTTTCTAATCTGGAGCTATTACGAGTAAAAAAATTCAGTAGTCCTTTGAATCCAAGGAATAGAAAATCATATTTTTCTTCATTTGCTCCCAGCTGCCAGCCTTTCCTTTATTGCAGAACTCATCCTTAGAAAATCATACTTTTACTCAATGTTATTCCACAAAGTTTACACAATAAAATAATAGTAAAATAGTGAAACACAGAAAATTAAAATAAGGATAAAATACCAATGTCTGGGCAGATAAGCGCAGTATGCAATCTGTCAGGTCTAATAAACATTTATTAAATGAATGAATCCTTGTTACTCTTTGTACCTCAATTTTCTCATTTCTTAAGTGGGAAAATTCACAAGGATTTTGTGTAAGAATCAGTGAAACACCGTAAATGTTCAAAGTCGATAGGTCTTATTGTAACTCCCCTGGCTATAATGTCAAATTCTTTTCTTAGAGAGCACTGCTGGAGAAGAAACAGAGAAAAAAGCGCCTGGAGCCACTCATGGTGCAGCCAAATCCAGAAGCCAGGCTACGTCGGTCCAAGCCAAGAGGTTGTGAGGAGCAAACTCCTTTGGTAGAACCTCATACCACTCAAAACAATGTCATCCTACATGGTGTGTATTCAGGCAGCATCTCTTACTTTCGGGGTATGGTTTTTATAAACCCAGAAGAAGGGAGGAGGAGGATTCTTAGATCAAAAGAACAATATTAGCATCGTCATTGGGTACCTTAATAAATTTTTAAATCAAATTCTGGGTCTTTGAGTTAGAATAGAAGCAATGGTCTAATCAGTAGAAGATACCATAAAGTTCATGTCCACCGTAGAACTGTTATTTTTGTTTATTTTTTATTTTTTAAAAATATTTTATTTATTTTTAGAGAAAGGGAGGGAGAGAAACTTCAATGTGTGGTTGTCTCTCTTACGCCCACAATGGGGGACCTGGCCCGCAACCCAGGCATGTGCCCTGACTGGGAATCAAACCAGCAACCCTTTGGTTCATAGGCCGTTGCTTAATCCACTGAGCCACACCAGCCAGGGCTAGAACTGTTATTTTTAGATACCAAATGAATTAGTTCAAAATAGTCTATTTGAGGAGCAGAGTTAACTTTGAAGCCAGAAGGTAGAGAGCATTGATTCTTCCAGTAGATAGACTCAAAGGATCATCTGCGATGAGAGGAAGAAGGGAGAATAGGATTAAGAACGTCCAGATCAAGCCCCCCTGAGCTACTGACTTGGAATGTGAACTTTGCTGAATTGACTTTCAGTTTCTACAGTCTCATTCTTAAGTTTCTCAAGGTAACATCAGGTACATTTTACTTTAGTAAGAGTCAGCATGTTAATAAAATGAACCCTAGTCCGGGATTACTTGATTAACAGATGTCCTCCCAATGTGTCGGAAAGGGGAGAAGTGAAATGATTTGGTGGTTCTTAATTCTGATCACTTATACCAAAGCCACACAGCTAAATAGTGGATTATATTTTCTCTTTTTGTTTCCCCTTTTGTCCCCTAGGCATTGACGGTCCAGCTGCCTTCCTGAAGCCAGATGCTCAAGATTCAGAAACCAAACTTCATGTTCTCTCAGTTGGCTCTTCTGCTACGGAAGAGGATACCGAAGGAAGCATTGATGGGGAAAACACTTTGGATACTGCGTCTAAGCCAGATCTTCAGGAGATTCTCCAAAAACATGGTGAGGATTGGTCATGATTTTAAGGCAGTTTAATTGTCCTTTATAATCTTTTACTTTACTTTCGTTGTTGATGAACAATCTAGATGACTCAGTGTTGCATATGTGGCTTAGGGCTTTACAGAGGTGACAGCATTAGTCATCTGTGACATCTGAGAATTAATTGGTCATTGTCAATGATAGTTGTATTTATCCTATTGCCTAAGAAAAATAAGATAATTTAATCAAATGTGAAATAGCAACAGCATTAATTACTATGCATGACTCTTTCTTTCTTTTTGATGTTTTATTTTTAGTTCCCACCCTCTTCTTTTGACAAGGTTGTGACTCAACACCTGTACTATGCCTCCATTTCACAGTTTCTATCGATCTAATGATGGGGAAAGATAAATAGCCAACTTAATGGAAACACAAATTGGAACAAAATGTATTTAAGCTAATACTTTTTTCGATAAGAGCTTACTTTCTGCTGGTTGAAGTTACCATTTCCATAAACATTCCTGTACATTTCAGACATCCCTATTTGTCTTCTTTCCTTCTTAGAAAAATAATTATATAGGAGAAGGAATTAAGTGTCACCTTTTCAGATGAGAAGACTGAAGACCAATAATAAATAGGGTGCCCAGTTTGTAATAGGCAAGCATTTTAGATCCTGGGCTGTATGAATCAGAAGACTGTACCACAGAATTTTAGAATAGATGTACATTCAAGCAAATTCACACATTCATTCATTCAAGGAACATGTATTGATTATATAAATACTATGTATCAAGCACTGTTCTAAGCACTTAGGATACAATAGTAAACATCCTGCCCCCCTGGAGCATTTATTCTGATTGAGACTTAATGCACTTAAATAAAAAGAGAGCAAAGAGAGCACTTAAACAGCAAAGAGAGCATGGAGAGGGGTGCCTAACCCAGACTTGAAGGTTTGGAGAGCTTTCCAGAAAAAGTCTAAGCTAGGGCCTGATTCAGGAAGAAGAGCTGGCGAGTTCAGAATGGCTGCAGCTGGGAGTATGATGTGAGGAAGTTTTAGAAAGGGAGTGTAGAGAGATGAGTGTGGAGAGGTAAGTGGGCTCTAATTATATAGGATGTTATAGGCCACATTTGGAATTTGGGCTTCATGTGAAGAGTAATAGGAACCAATGAGGGATTTTAAGCTGAGAAATCATATCATCAGATTTGGGCTATAGGTAAATTATTCAACACCACAAAGAATAAATTGGAGGTGGGGCAGGTCTGGAAAACAGGATACTACTTAGGAAGTGGTTTTGCTGATGGCCTGCCCCAGAGTTATAACATGGGGTATGCCAGAGCAAAAATAAGAGGGAGATAGAGTTACACTGCCAGGGCAATGAAAAAGGGACAAGAGACATCAAAGGAAAGTAGCGATTAACTGAGGTGTGAAGGACGCACATCCTCCTGTGTACTGGTGTCACCTGTGCAGCAGCTGGAGACTGACATTTTGAATGTCTTTTGTATGTCAGACATTTGACATACATTACCTCAATCAATTTAATACTTATAACAGTACTTTGAGGAGTTTATATATTATTAGTCTCTCCATGTTATGTATAAGAAAATTTGTTCTAGAAAGGGGCTACATAATTTGTCTTAGATCACACTGATAGTTTAGGTGGCAAACTTGGGCAGAAGAAATAACATGTGCAAAGGCATTAGCTATAGAAATAAGATTTGTTTGTGCAAACTGGGACAGACGAGCAGAATGTGGGGTGCGGTAAAGGCAGTGTAGTGAAATGGATTAGAGCACGGCGCTGGAGCCAGCTTGCCTGGTTTTGAATCTCAACTCTGCCATATCTGGCTGGAAAACGGGGAGAACACCTTAACTTTTCTCTACCTCAGTTTCCCTGTCTGTAATAGGAATGTGATCATGATACTTCTCTGTTACTTTACTACCACTGTTATTTCAAGAAGAGAAAAAGCAAAGAGAACTTTTCAGTTTAACCAAAAGGTAAATTACCCCAAGTTATCTGGCTGAATAGAGGTAGACTTAGACTTTCTGATCCTTAGTTTAGTCTTTTCTCCCCTACTACCTAATTCTTTCTCATTTACTGCCCTACTGAGTGACTGCTGTGTTCTTTCTCAGAATTGGCCTTTCAGCGCCAGATACTTGTGCCTTTTCATGTTTCAACAGTTTGCATATTGCAATAACCCATTAAGTGCACTCTTGATTAGGATCTAAGAAGTGTCACTTTGGCAGATTATGTCCCTTAAGTGGATCCAATTTGCTTGTCTTACAAGTTAGGGAGAAATCTTTGCTCTCCGTCTTTTTTCTTTTTCTTTTTTCTGTCCTCATCCAAGGACATGCTCATTAATTTTAGAGAGCCGGGGGAAGGGAGGGAGAGAGAGAGCAGGGAGAGAAGCATCGATGTGAGAGAGAAACATTGATGTGAGAGAGAAACATTGATTGGTTGCCTCTTGTACACCCACCCCTCCGGGGTCCGGACCTGCAATCTAGGCATGCGCCCTGACCAGGAATCAAACCCGCAGTCTTTTGGTTTACAGGACGAAGCTCCAACCAGCTGAGCTACACTGGCCAGGGCTGATCTCCATCTTAAGACATATAGGCATATAAATGGAGCTATTGGTATAAAAATGGCATTTCAAAACAATATACTAAGTAAAGCTGCCATATGATAGTGAGATCCCAAGAGCTTTATACCTTTCTGCTACCAAAAAAAATTTTTAGAAAAAAAAAATTTCCTTTACAAACCAAATAATTTTTTCTTTTTTGGACTTAGAGTGACTTTTATTTATCTATTTTTTAATTGTATTTTTAAAAAAATACAATTTGTTTTTTTCTTAAATACATTCTTTATTGTATTTTTTAATTACTATTTAGTCCCCTGATACGCCCCTCCCCCACACAGTCACCACACTGTTGTCCATGTCCATGAGTTCTTCCTTTTTGCTCAACCCCACCCACCCTGCCTTTCTCCCCCTTAGCTGTGATCCTGCCTGCTATCTATGAGTCTGTCTATTTCGCTTGTTAGTTGTTAGATCTGTTTGTTCATTAGATTCCACATAGGAGTGAAATCATATGGTATTTGTCTTTTTCTGCCTGGCTTATTTCACTTAGCATAATGTCCTCCAGGTCCATCCATACTGTTGCAAAGGGTAAAACTTTTTAATTTTTTATAGCCAAGTAGTATTCCATTGTGTAAATATACCATAGTTGTTTTAGCCACTCATCTACTGATGGACACTTGGGCTGCTTCCTGTTTATTGATTTTAGAGAGGGCGGGAGAGAGAGAAACATCAATGTGAGAGAGAAACATGGATCAGTTCCTTCCTGTTCGTGCCCCAACTGGGGATCGAACCCTCAATCTAGTATGTTCCCTGACCAGGAATTGAAGCCACAGTCTTTTGGTGTACAGGATGATGTTCCAAGCAACTGAGTCATCTGGCCAGGGCAACTAATTTTTTTATAATAGCTTTATTGAGATATAATTTACATACCACACAATTCACCCATTTAAAGTGCACAAATTCATTGGTTTTTAGTATATTCACAGAGGTCAGCAGCCATCATCACAATCAATTTTAGAACATATTTATGACTCCCAAAAGAAACCTCATACCTATTAGCAGTTATTTTCTATTTTTCTCCGAAACCCCCAACCCCAGGCAACTACCAATCTACTTCTATTTCTGACATTTCACATAAATAGAATCATACACTATGTGGTTCTTTATGATTGGCCTCTTTCACTTAGCATAAAGTTTTCAAGGTTCATCATGTTGTAGCACATATCAGTACCTCATTCGTTTTTATTGTTGAATAATATTACATTGTATGGATATATTTTGTTTATCTTCATCAGTTGATGGACGGTTGTGTTTGTTTCCCACTTCTGACTATTATGAATAATGTTGCTATGAACATTCATGTGTAAGCTTTTGTGTGGAAATATGTTTTCACTGGAGATAAATTTTCTAACTGGCCTTTTTCTTATCCTTGGGTATCCTAGAGAAAAGCTAATACCATTTTATTTGTTAACTGCGTAGATCATAGTCGTCCCCACTCTGAGACTGTTGAATGTGGGCAAGAAATGGTTTGGAGGGGAAAAAACGACACACTGCTTGTTGTTAAGTCTACTTATAAGTTCATGGTTTGGGGGCTGTTTCAACTATTACATGAGGGATAACGTCATCCTATAGACAAAGGAAAAAAAGGGAATTTAGCTTCGGTCTTAGCTCTGCCTCTTTTTCTTGGGCAAAGGACCCTCCCTGAGCCTCATACTCTCACATGTAAATGCGAGTACCATATTTTACAATACACATCACACTTTATTTTATACTTGTGTTTCTTTCCATAAACGGACAAAAAAGACAAAAAATAAAACTACCAGTATCTTCTCCTCAGACATATAAATAGGATAAAATAAAAACATAGTTTTCAATCAAATAGTTTTTAATTTTCTGTAAGAGGTGCTTCATAAATTCAAAGTAATAGTATTTCAGACATACTCAACTCAAATTAGTTAATTAGACTAGAAATGAACAAAATGCAGGGGGGGGAAGTGACTGATATAAAGAACAGTGGATCACTGAAATTTTTATTGTGGTAAAATAGACATAAAATTCACCATTTTAACCATTTTTAAGTGTGCAGTTCTCTGGCATGAAGTACATTCACATTGTTGTGCAGCCATCACCACCACCATCTCCAGAACTTTGTCACCATCCCAAAATAAAACTCTGTCCCCATTAAACAATAACTACTCATTCTCTCTCCTCAGCCCCTGGTAACCACCACTCTACTTTCTGTCTCTCTGAATTTGACTATTCTAGGTACCTCATGTAAATGGAATCATAACAGTATTTGTTTTTTGTGTCTGGCTTATTTCACTGAGCAGAATGTGCTCGTGATTCATCCAGGTTGTGGCATGTATCAGAATTTCATTTTTTTTTATGTCTGAATAATAGTGCCTTTATGTATATACTACAACTTATTTATCTGTTCATCGGTTGATGGATATTTGGGCTGTTTCTTCCTTTTGAATATTGTGAATAGTGCCACTATGAGCATTGTGTACAAGTATCTGTTTGAGTCTCTGCTTCCAGTTCTTTTGAGTATATACTCAGAAGTGGAATTGCTGGATCATATGGTAACTCAAATTTTTTTAGGAACCACTGTGTTTTTTACAGTGGCTGCACAATTTTACATTGCCACCAGCAATGCATGATGTTCCAGTTTCTCCATATCCTCGCCAATACTTTGTTTATTTAAAAATTTTATTTATTTTTTTGATTGATTTTGTTTTGAGAGAGAGAGACAGAGAGAGACAGAGAGACAGACAGACATTGATTTGTTTTTCCACTTATGCATTCATTGGTTGATTCTTGTATGTGCCCTGCCCAGGGATTGAACTTGCAACCTTGGCTCTAACCAACTGAACTACCTAGCCAGGGCCTGTTTTTTTGTTTTGTTTTGTTTTGTTTTTTGAGCATAGCCATCCCAGTGCTTGTGAAGTAGTATCTCATTGTGATTTTGATTTGCATTTCTCTAATAATTAGTGATGTACATCTTTTCAGGTGCTTGTTGGTCATTTATAAATCATCTTTGGAGAAATGTTTATTGAAGTCCTTCACCCATTTTTGAATTGAGTTTTTTGTTGTTATTGAGTTGTAGGAATTCTTTGTATATTCTAGGTATTAATCCTTTATCAGATATATGATTTGCAAATATTTTTTCCCATAAATATAAATGTTTTAAAGAGCTAAATTAGGGTGGCAACAGTGGGAAGAAAAGACAAGGGATGTATCTGAGTGAGAGTATGAAGAAAGAATTGTCAAAATTTGGATCAAGTACCTGTGTTTTAAGTCAGAATAGCTTGGAATGTTTTAAGCAAGAAAATTAAAATCCTCTTTGGTTCAAAGATTTCTTTTTTAAACCAGTTTTGTTGACAGTTCTTCCTTTTCTGCCAGGTATCTCAGGTAGTTTGAACTTTGATGAGGAGACTGATGGGGAGGAAGAAGATGGAAAAAAATTAAGATCTCATGCACCATGTTCAGAGGCAGAAAGACCCAATTCTGCACCCAGCCAGAAATCAGCCACTGTATGTAGCTCTGAAATTTCTTCCTTTGGAGCTAATTTAACTATTTCCCAAATATATCTTCACTATTTAAATACCATTACAGAGTGAGGGTTGCTTCAAAAGATTTAAGCTCAAATTTAGACTTAAAGTTCATAACCTCTCTAATTTCTTGTGTCTCAAGCCAGCTATTGTGAAGCTATATCCCATTGTCATACTTAGCTCCTTCATATATTCATATGAAGCTCCCAATATTCATATACTTACTTAACTTCTCAGCGTTTTCCATTATTTTGACAGAAGACTGAAGATGTAGGGATAAATCAATGCTATTTAATCCATTAAGTGTTTCTCAAAGAGAATATGAGGTTTTTCTTACCCTGCCTCTTGCTCATGTATGGCTATTCTTTCAGGATACAGGAGCTTCTGGTACTTCAGCCCAACAAAATGATAATCAGCTGGGAGAAGTAGAGAATTTAGAGGACTTTGCTTATAGTCCTGCCCCTCGAGGTATCACAGTAAAGTGTCGGATAACCAGGGATAAAAAAGGAATGGATCGGGGTCTCTTCCCTACGTACTATATGCACTTGGAAAAGGACGAAAATCGGAAGGTACGGGAATTGATTCTTTTTATTTCAAATTTGTATTGATTGATTTGAGAAAGAGAGAAGCATCCATTTGTTGCTCCACTTTTTTATGTGTTCATTGATTGATTCTTGTATGTGTTCTGACCAGGGATCGAACCCACAGCCTTAGCATATCGGGACAATGCTCTACCCAGCTGAGCTGCCTGGCCAGAACCTGAGAATTGATTCTTAACACAAATCTTGAGAGAGGAGAAGAATGTGGGAATAGATTGTTGATGGACCTTGTGATATGGGAATAGCACTGGTATTACACCAAAGCAGCTAGAAGTAATAGATTGTATTTATAAATTGCCAGGTGCTATGTTCTCTCTATTTTCAAAGAGTTCATAATCTAATAGGCAAAATCTGACCCCACACCAAAGAAAAAGAGTTTTATTCTGAATGGAAGGAAATGGAAGAGAATATTTTAATGTAATTATTTTCACCTCTGTTCCTTTTGGGGGATGGGGGCTGTTACTATGTGCTCTTTGGTTTTTACTCTTATTATGGTAGAAAATGACATTGTAGAAGAAAGAACTAGTTTTCAGTAATAGGAGAAATTGGAAATATAGAAGAACATACAAATGAAAAGTCTTATTTCTACCCTAGAAATTCTAATTTATTTTGTACCTAAGTTTGAGACAGTTGATATTTGCTAATGAACAGCATATTTTATATTAATACCAGGTCTAAGTGGATGATTTAAGGATCCTAGAAATTAGATTATGATAGTAGATCTCATTGTTATGACCATTATTTATTGAGTGTTTATGACGTACCAGGCCTGTGCTAAATGCTTTATTATCACCTATAATCCTTATGACAACCTGGTAAGATAAGATTTATATCCCTGCTTTATGGACAGGGTAACTGGGGATTAAGAAGTGATATCCTGTGCCAGATCACACCAGTAAGCGGCAGAGCCAGATTCAAACCCACATCTTTTTTATTCCAAAGTCTCTCCTTAGCTGCCAGCACTCTTCTGCTTCCCGGTTATTGTCCAAGACCAGTAGGGATTAGCAAGGAAGCATAAATATGAGACTATTCATATGACTGAAATCACAAAATTTTAAAAAATACACCCCCTCCCCCCCAGCAAAATACAAAAAGGAATACTAGGAATGCAGTTGTAGTAAAGAATGGGAAGAGTAGGTATTTAGGATCCCATCTCTCCTAAAGTTGGAAAGACTCTTTTTCATGGAATTATATGAAGCTTTTTAAAGCCACTAGAGATTTTAGGGATACAGTTGTAAATAATTACATAGACAACCAAGCTATCAAATTTTTAAAAGTTGCACAGTAGGGAAACACGGGTAGTGAATTCTCAGAAGCATTATGAAGGCTAAGAAAAGGGATAAAGATCCACAGATTAGTCTTCTCTGAGAAAATACCAGATGACGATGACACAGGTGCTGAGATAGGGTGAGACCCTGGAAGCCCTGGAATGGGAGGCCTTGGCAGCTTCTGTCTAAGCTGGGGATCAAAACCGTGGAGTTTGTGAGGCAAGGCTGAGGACAAGGAGTGGGTGTCCCTCACTAAGCTTGGTCCTCTGGTCAAAGACATAATTAGGTCCCTTAAGGGGATCTATCTCTCCTGCGTGTCCATCAAGGAATCTGAGATTCTTGATTTTTCCTGGGGGTGTCCCTTAAGAACAAGGTTTTGAACATTATGTCTATGTACATGCAGACCAGTTTCAAGACATTTGTTGCCATTGGGAATTAAAACAGATGTGTTGGTCTGGGCGCTACGTGCTACAAAGAAGTAGCCACTGCCATTTGTGGGGCCATCATGCTAGCCAAGTTCTCCATAGTCCTTGTGTGGCAAGGCTACTGGAGAAACAAGGTTGGCAAGCCCCACGGTGTCCCTTGCAAAGTGATTGGCCAACGTTGCTCTGTGCTGGTGGCCTCATCCCCACTGCCAGGGGCACTGGCATTATCTCAGCCCCTGGGCCCATGAAGCCACTGCTGATGGACAGCATTTAGGACTGCTACACCTTGGGCAGGGACCTCACTGCCACCCCAGGCAACTTTGCCAAGGCCACTTGTGATGCCGTCTCCAAGACCCACTGCTGTCTCACCCCCGACCTCTGGACAGAGACCATGTTCACCAGGTCTCCCTAGCAGGAGTTCACTGACCGTCCTGTAAAGACCCAGACCAGAGTCTCCGTGCAAGGACCCAGGGGCCAGCTGTGGCCACCACACAGTTTTATACAAGAAAAATCAAAGTGAATTAAGCCTGTTTAATAATAATAAACAAAAAAACAAAGATTTGACTGCTTGGTACTGGATAGGCATTGCTAAATGTTTACTAAGTGAGTACGCAGAAGAAACCGTAGTGATTCTCTTGACTTCATTTTTGACTTTTTTTTCCAGATATTTCTTCTTGCAGGTAGAAAGCGAAAAAAGAGCAAAACATCCAACTACCTTATCTCCACTGATCCAACAGATTTATCTCGCGAAGGAGAAAGTTATATTGGCAAACTCAGGTGAGAGCATCCTTGTATCACTGTCCTATTCTTTCTTACACTTTTATTCCTGTTGTAAAAAATAATATAAATGGAGTCACTTTAAAAATGAAATCAGGGTCCTGGCCAGTATGCCTTAGTTGGTTGAAGCGTTGTCCCGTAGACCGAAAAGTCATGGATCGGTTTCCGGTTAGGGCACATACCCAGGTTGCGGGTTCAATCCCTGCTCGGGGTGTGTACGAGAAGGCAAGCAGTCGATGTTTCTCTCTCACACTGACGTCTGTCTGTCTGTCTGTCTGCCTCTCTCCCCTTTTTGCTCTAAAAGCAATGAAAAAAATGTGTTTGGGTGAGGATAAAAAAAAAGGAGTTGGAGCTGCCATCCCAGAGGAATTGACTTGCATGTCTTATATCTCAGACCTTTGGAATGTTAAAATTGGACAAAATAACCTTTGGACTGGGCTGAAAAATACATTGTGCAAAGATAACCAGAAAGCAGATATTATGACTACCAGACTGATGGCTATAGGACTAAAATTTAAAAACAGTATTTAGAATTAGTGTCACTATGTTAGCTTATATGCACCAGTAGCAATGCCTTACTTGTATTGATGTAATTGTTCCCCTTCCCTTTCTCATAAATAACTCTTGCCTTTGTCTCCTAATCGGAATACTATTTGGGCTTCTGCCTGAATCAGTGCTTTCCAAATAGCTATTCTTTTTTTGGATCTCAAATAAATGCTTGTTGCCTCTCACTTTGGCCTGTTATTTTTAGGTTAACACTGTAGTTTCAGGACAACTGATACCTTTTTTAAAGTGAGCATGTATTGTTATAATTGAAAGACAAAGAAGTTAAAAGAAAATCTAAGTCCTTTCTTTGTTTTAATGAGAGATCTTTGAAAAAGTGATGAGGAACACTTAGACATTTGGAGAACAGGCAGATAGGCTTCCATTCTGTTATGTACCTCTCCTAGATTGTGTTTGTGTACGAGAATATAGATCAAATATACATCATTATGATGACTTCTTCTTTTGATTCTAGATCCAACCTCATGGGGACCAAGTTTACAGTTTATGACCATGGTGTCAGCCCAGCCAAGGCCCAAGGTCTGGTAGAAAAGGCCTATACCCGGCAGGAGCTGGCAGCCATCTGTTACGTAAGTGCTATCCTTGGAAGTACTCTCTTCCTTAATTTCCTGGATGTCCTGCTGACATTTCAAACTCATAACTTACACTGAACTTACTATCTTCCCCCCATGCTTGTTATTATTTCTGTGCTCCCCCTTTTCTGTTGCTGGAATCATCTTCTCTAAATGTTCAAGCTTTAATTATTTATGAATTGCCAAGCTCATTTATTTTTTTACTGTTTTAATGTGTCTTGCCTTATCTGCTCTTCTCTTTTCCTGATGCCACTGGATTAACACAGACCTTCATTACCTCATAACCCACTGGCCAGAGGCTACAATAAGTTACAAACTGATCTCTTTGCTTTTAGTCTTTTTCTATTTTTTCTGTACTGCTGCCAGAATAAGTAGAATAAATCTTCCTAAAACAGAACTCCAGTTGATCCTGTTGTTCTCCTGCTTCAGATTTTTTATGCCTCCCCATTGTGTATAGAATAAAATCCTTTCCTTTCAGACTGTTCTAGCAGCACTCGCCCCCTCCGTTCCCATCATTCTGGCCACAGCAGCCCGCCGTCCTGTTACCCCTTGCTCCACCCTATGATCTTCCGTCTTCTTAGAACTTTCCCTATTTTCCCTCCTTGCCATATTAACTGATGTCATCAGAGAAGTCTTCCCTGACCACTAGATGTGGTTGACATTCCTTTGTATGCGTTCCCATTGCACCCGGTGCTTCCTCTCAGAGTTGTTAGGTAAAATAAAGCAGGAAGGAATTAACCCAACTCAGTTGTTGCTTGGTCCCAAATTCTCAGCATTTTAACTATGCATGGCTGTCGTGTGTGTGCATGTGGATATGTACCTGAATATACACATAAACATATATCCACATACAAGGGGGGCCCAAAAAACCCAGAATTTATAAAAAATTATGTATTCTTTTTAAAAAAAAATTTCCCCTAGTTTTTAAAGATTTTATTTATTTATTTATAGAGGGGAAGGGAGGGAGGAAGAGAGGGAGAGAAACATCAGTGTGTAGTTGCCTCTCAAGCGCCCCCTACTGGGGACCTACCTGGCCCACAACCCAGGCATGTGCCCTGACTGGGAATTGAACCAGTGACCCTTTGCTTCACTGGCTAGCACTCAGTCCACTGAGCCATGCCAGCCAGGGCTGTGTATTTATTCTTACATGTTTAAACTTCAGTCAACTTCAAAGTACTCTCCATTTGATGCAATACACCTATCAAGACTTTTTCCACTGCTCAAAACAGTTTTTAAAAAAAGATTTTATTTATTTATTTTTAGAGAGATGGGAAGGGGAGGGAGAGTGAGAGACAAACATCCATGTGCGAGAGATACACTGATCTGTCGCCTCTTGCATGCCCCTAACCGGGGACCCGGCCCGCAACCCAGGCACGTGCCCTGACTGGAAATCAAACCGGCAGCCCTTTGGTTCACAGGCCGGCACTTAATCCACTGAGCCACGCCAGCCAGGGCTCAAAACAGTTTTTGAACTCATCAATTTTGATGTCTTTTAGTGCTTCTGCCATTTTTTGTCTCATGTTTTCCATATTGGCAAAACGTTTCCCTTTGAGGACTTTTTTCATCTGGGGAAATAAAAAAGTGTCACTTGGGATGCGATTGGGTGAATAGAGAGGGTAGGGCAAGGGGACATGCCATTTCTGGTCAAAAATTGCTGAACACTGAGCATAGTGTGGGTAGGCGCGCTCATAAATCACCCATCAGAAAATGGGCAAACACTAGAAAGAGTCTTCAAAAAAATTTCACTGAAGCCTCTCACAACAATGCCAGCTGGTACACTGATACAGATGAGTTTCTAGGACACTTACCTAGAGGGGGAAACCTGTACTATAAGGAGCCCACTCTCCAGAAGATAATTCTGGGTTTTTGGGGGTCCTCCCTCATATTTAATGTACTTATTTTATTCATATATAATCTGCCTGGCTTGACAGGCATTTGAATTTTTTACCTCCTAATACAGGCCCCATTTAAACACTGTAATTTTCACAGTAGATCATACAGTGCCATGCCCTCTTTGGGAAATAAAGATTTATTTATTTATTTTTAATTTTTTAATCCTCACCTGGGGATATCTTTACTAATTTTAGATAGAAAATGGGGTGGGAGGACAGGGGGAGAGAAACCTTGGTCAGTTGCCTCCTGCATGCACCTTGGCTGGGGATCAATCCTGTAACCTAGGTATGTGCCCTGACCAGGGATTGAACCCGCAACCTTCTGGTGTATGGGACAACGCTCCAGCCAACTTAGAACCCAGCTAGGGCTGGAAATAAATATTTATTGACGACAAAACTGGACAGTTTGCTCACAGTTGTCTCAAAGTTCATTTAAGATTAAGGAGTAAGAGTAAATTTTCAAGCCAATAGAATCTATTTCAATTCAAGTGTTCAAATTAGGTTTAAAAAGAGGAATACAGATAATTACTTTCTTGGTCATGATTCTCTGTCTCTCTTTAATTATAGTAACGATAAAATGGCTTTTAGTGCTCTTGGCATTGTCAGCATTTTACATGCCCAGGTAAGTCCTGTGTCAAGAATATGGTCTTGGCCCTGGCCAGGTAGCTCTGTTGGTTAGGGCATTGTCCTGACATGCCAAGGTTAAGGGTTTGATCCCCAGTCAGGGCACATACAAGAATCAACTAATGAATACATAAATAAGTGGATTAACAAATCAGTGTTTCTCTCTCTCCTCCCCTCCTTGCTCTCTCTCTCTAATAGGAAAAAAAAGGAATGTGGTCTTGTTTTCCTTTCTGTTTCCAAGTTCTGTCTTATTTACCTATCTTCCAGGAAACAAATGTACTCGGATTTAAAGGTCCTAGGAAAATGTCTGTGATCATTCCAGGAATGAATATGAATCATGAACGGATCCCATTTTGGCCACGAAATGTAAGATATTTAATCAGCAAAGGACTCTAAAAGACAAGAATATACCGCAGAAGAGATCAATCCAAAACCCAAACTGGAGTATTGCTCATAGTCTTCTTTAGGAACTCCATCACTCCAGAACCTCAGGATAAGTACAGTTACAGGCCAGTTGCTAGAGTGCTTGATTTGCAATCAGCCTGCAAAGACAAATGCTAGATAATCTGTAAGAATTAAAAAAGCCAAGCTTAATTGTTGACTTTGTTTGTTTTACCATTTCTGAAATGAGGAAAATATTCCCCTAGTCTACCTTTTCCTTCACAGAGTTGAGGATGAATGGTTTCTTATGGTTCTCATCACAAAGTAATGATTTTCCTTTCAAACAGGACCACGAGAGCTTGCTTTCAAGATGGCAAAACAAAACCATGGAGAACTTGATTGAGCTGCACAACAAGGCCCCAGTCTGGAATGACGACACTCAGTCCTATGTCCTGAACTTCCATGGCCGGGTCACTCAGGCTTCTGTGAAGAACTTTCAGATAGTCCACGAAAATGACCGTAAGCCACAGGAACGGTTGGATGGGAACAGGAGGAAGGATGTTCTTACACAGTGGGGAAATGAACATTTCCCATCATTGATAGGAAGGTATATTCAGGAGAGAATTATCTAAGAAAGAAATGATTTCTTTGGAAAAAGAAAATGACAGTTTTACAGTAAAATTTCTGAACCACAGTTTTGAGGGGGACTGAAGAGTGTGAGGCTGTTTGGGAAGCAAATGCAAATGACCCCCACTCAATAAATAAAGGTTCTTTGGCAACTCTAGCTTGTGAAGCCCGTGCTGTCCCCAGCAAGCTACGCTTGACTTTTCGCTCCTCCTCCCTTCATGCTGGTCAGGAGTAGTCTCGCATTCTCTGTAGTTGACACCTGCTGATTACCTGACCTATTTGGAGGATTTTTTTTTTTTCTCTATCTTAACAGGCTTTTTTCAAGTACAACCACATTATCTTCTAACATCATATTTCCTCTGTGTTTCTAGCTGACTATATAGTCATGCAGTTTGGACGTGTGGCAGACGACGTGTTCACCCTGGATTACAACTACCCACTGTGTGCGCTTCAGGCCTTCGCCATTGGGCTTTCTAGCTTTGACAGCAAGCTGGCGTGTGAGTGAGACAGAAAGCACACGCAGAGCTGGACTTTCTCGCTACAGAGCTTTCAGGAGCAGGCAGCTGCCTCCCTTGCTCTTGGCCCAGGACATGAAGAGACAGGCTGCCCCTTTTGGAATAATCCCTGAATGTATGTATGCATATGTGTATATACATAGAGGTAGGTGTATGTATTCATATGTACACACACACATATGTGTACATGGCCCCCCCCCCACTTCTCTAGCTGTCACAGACCTGGTCAAGGATTCCAGCTTAACACAGGTGAGAAATTACTCAAAGCACAGGAAGGCTCGTGTCCAGAGCACACTGATGGCTCCTGAGGCTATTGCCTGTAACAGATTCCGTGCCTCGAGGGTCAGATGTCCTTGGAGATTTGCCACTAGAATCAGGTTCTAATAATTAAATATTTGGGTCTCTTTTTTGAAGACCTTTTCAGAGAGGGATAGTTCCCTAAATTGACTAGTCTCTAGGTCTGCAAGCTTTTTCTCATAAAGGGCTAGATAGTCTCTCACAACTACTTGGCTTTGTCATTGTAGTGCAAAAGTAGCCATAGCCAGTTCATCCATGAGCAAGGGTGGCCTCGTTCCAGTGACAGTTTATTTCCAGAAGCAGGCAGCAGCCACATTTGGCCTGTGGGGCCATAGTTTGCCAACCTCTGCTTCAGGTATATCTTTATACTCCCTGGACTTGGGCATTTCCCACATGGGCTCCTAGTCATGTAATGGTATGAGTGGGAAACGGAGAACTCTAGAGAGCAACAGCCCTACAGATTAGATCCAGAGAGGGACTCAGCTGCATGCACTGTTAACAAAGCATCACCTTGTTTTGGCGACGATGGTTTCTGGAGTATTGTTATCATCAGAACGGAAAAACCCCAAAGTCTGGGATCATTTTGAGTCCACACAGGTGGCTTAATTCTCCTAACCTACCAACACTCCCATGGGAGAAGGCAATGCCAGCTGCTTTACCTACTCCGAGAGAAGAACTTAGGCTCACTAGGAAACAAATCTAGAATTGTGTTATCTTTATGACAGGGAGTGTTGCATTTGTTTCTTAGAGCTAGCTTGTTGTCCCCATGGTGCTTGGAAGGTACCAATGTCACAGTCCCCCTCTTCCCTCAGAGAAGATTGGCTGGCACCAATCTCAGAGAGCCTATGGCCAAATTTGTGATCAGTGATGTGAGAATTTTATATAATTATCTTAATTTTAGTTCAGACTGAAAACACAAACTCAGAGGTGACTTAGTCTATTTAAGACTGAGAGTAATTTGACAGTTGCCTTCATTTTCAACCCAGGAGTGCCTCCCACAGCTGTATTAATATGGAGCTATGTTACAGAAGGACACACACACACCTGTAGACCATTTAAGAAGTAAGAGATCATTATGTATTGAAACTTGCATTGTCATTATCAAAAGAGGTGGCAGGAGAGGCTTGGTGAGGACCAGCTGACGCCTGAGCTCTGCAGATATTTGGGTAGAACTTTGGACCTTTCTACTTGACATAAATATTGTCAGCTCCCTAAAGCCTGGTTCTTTGGTACAGATGAAGCTCCTGTCTTCCTCATAGATTATGAGTTTTGCTAAGTCATTCAAATTATTAGCACCTCCCAACAAAACATGACTCTGCCACCAGCTCACCGGTCTCAGAGTGTACCTGAATCTTGAAAATCCAGTTAACTTTGTGAGCTCTGCATTCAGCTTTGCTCAACACCCAAGCCTTTGTGCACTGAGCCATTTGCCAGTATGGGGCAAGAAATCAGTGGCTGTTGCTCCATTTTTGTTTCCCTTCTGTGGACTCTCTTTTTATCGTTGCTGCCTATTATTCCACTCCACCTCAAAGAGCAATGTGAAAGGAGGAGGTCTGGGAGATGAGAATTCCCTTGGCTCCTCCCCACTGGAAAGTCCTACGTGATGTATTCTGACATGATTGGTTTCCATCTCAGGCATGCTTCCCATCAAGTGCCTCCTTCATAGACATGCCCAAAGCCCTTCAGACCCCTGGCACCACCTTCCTCATGTACTGTCAAATGAGCTGCCCTCCTTGAAAACAGAAAGCTGTTCACTTATGTCTGGTTGCAGTAATTGACAACATCTGGAGAAGGGGAGCCCTGTGGGCTGACCAGATCTAATCCTGCTTCTTCCTGCTTGCTCTGGCTCAGAGACATTTATACTCCAGCTTTGTGTACTTGCTGCTTGAATGTGCAGATGATTGGTTTTACATAAATCATATTTATACCTTTTGTATGCTACAGAAATAAAAAAATACTTTATATAAAAATGGAAGTGTTACCATTCTTCTTATTAAAGCCCCATTTCTTACATAGTTTCTCCTGTCACCACTTGACAACAGCGAACTAGTCTTCAAGGAAGCATCACCATAAGCTCTCATCCTAGGGTCAAGCGGGAGTCTGGAGACAGAGAAGTCTGCACTCCAGACACTGTGTAGACTTATCATACACATGTCACCAAGAGTTTTCAGGACAGATGATGGACTAAGTGCCAACCATAGAGGGGGCCACAGAAGGATAGGATTTATCTCATTTTGGATGCCTGCACCGGGCCTCCTCCTGGATCATCTTTGTATTGCTTACTGATTCAGCAGCAAAACAAATTAAAGATCTAATCGTGAAATAGACTGTATCTCTTTCCACTAAGTGTTCACATTTTAAAGCTACCTTATATGGACAAGTTTAGGAAAGTATGTGTTCACAAGTCTTTACCAGACCTTCCTGCCCTCCTCGGTGTCAGTGATGAGTCCCATGCAAGCGGCAGGAGGAGCCTAAAAATCAGGATCAGAGCTGGAATCAAAGTTCAGTTCTTACAGCTTTTCACATGATTCTTTTTGGCTAAGGTGCATGGCTGGCCAAACAGGTTACTTATGACCAGTTGTATACACTTTTCAGTGACCAGGAATAATATCGATGATTATTGACATGAATGTTATAAGCAAGTGCTAATTTAAGAATCTAAAACAGGCCTGCAAAAGGCTCTTTTGATCAGAAGTTTACTAGAACATAAAAGAAGCAAAGTAGCATCAATTGACTTCCTTTAGATAGCATGATAGGTGCAGAAATAAAGCAGTGGGTCAGCTGAGGCAAACTCCCTGGGTTCTGGCCCTTTTTCTGCCAGAGATTTGTCATACGCCTCTTTCCTCATCTGTTGATTGAGAGATTTTGAATTAAACAATCATCTTCAATTTTTGAATTACATGATTCTCCCCACTCATGCTGGAAACAGTCTGGAATTCCCATGAAAGTTTTGAATTGAACTCTGGCTACCTTTTGGACAGCTGTGGGTTGTTCATGGCTGATGATAGTGCTGGGAGAACATACAGACCTCAGGAAAAGACTGTAGGTGCCTGAGCTAAGAAACTGGAGAGGGGAGATTCTGGGATGGCAGAAGTGCACAAAATGGTAGAACTATATAATCTTATGCTGAGGGAGTACAGGACCTTAAAGCTGCTTTCTCCCAATCACTAGGGACATCGTGCTCCATGGAGAAAATCCTGCGATGTTGGAAGCTGCCCTCAGCCTCCAGCTCCCGCTCTGGATAGAATGGCTCCTGCCCATGTACTCAGGCCATATGTCTGGTACCTGCTTCTTTCCAGTCTATAGCCCTCTTTTAAAGTTCCTCATGTGAAGCCCAGCTAGGGGCTTGCCAAGGACTGATCAGATTCTTGTCTCACCCCTCAGACCCGTTTTCTTGATCAATTGCATGTTGTTTTGCTGCCTCTATTCACTTTGGTCTTCTAGTTTTCATAGTCAATGTATATTCTTTAAAAGCCTTACAGTCTTCTTTATCAACCAACACATAACTCCTCTCATCCACAAAAACCTAAGGATGCCGTAGTGAATGCAGGATTTGTCATCAGTGCTGTCAGAGCTTTAGGCAACCCCAATGATGCCACAGATGGCTTCCTGGCACCACCTACTGACCAAGGATGTACATTACAAACACATTAAAAAGAATAGCACAGAATTCTCTCATCCAGATGAGGAAGTCACAAAGGGCTCGGGGTGATTTCAACAACTAGACCTAGTGTACCCACTAAAGTTGTGCTATGGCATGACTCTTTTCTAAAGGACCGAGAACAGTAGTATTTCTGGAATTTAGAAACCAACTGAGGTAGCCCAGGTAAAATGCCTAGGATCTGGCAAATAGTAAGCATTTGGTATAGGATAGTGGCAAATATTATCATACTCATTCATGTTCTTTTAAAATAAAATAATGCTGCCTGGGTTGGTGTGGCTCCGTGGATTGAGTGCCAGCCTGTGAACCAAAAGGTCATGGGTTCCATTCCCAGTCAGGGCACATACCTGGGTTGCAGGTTTCGTCCCCAGGTGGGGACGAAAGTTTGGGAGTGCTTATGAGAGGCAACCAATGGATGTTTCTCACATTGATGTTTCTGTCCCTCTGTCCCTCCCTTCCCTTCTCTCTAAAAATAAATAAATAAAATCTTTTAAATATATATATATTTATAAAGTCATATATATATATGACTTTCAGCCCTGGCCAGCTGGTTCAGCTGGTCAGAGTGGCATCCCATACACCAAAAAGTTTGGGGGGTTTGACCTGGCCAGGGCACATGCCTAGGTTTTGGGCAACCCATTGATGTTCTCTCTTTCTCTCTACCCCCCTCTCTAAAATCAATAACTGTATACTTGGGTGAGGATTACCCAAGACAATGAACTTAAAAATATCCCGATTTTTGCCTTTTGGTAGTCTTATATATCAGATACATAGATACACATTTTAAATAGTAATAATTTTACATGTTTTTTAAAAAAGTTTAAAGATTACATAATTAAAGCCTCCTTTCACATGTGTCCCTGTTTCCCTTGCCCTGTCCTGCTCTTACACAGTTAACTGCTTTTAGTTTCTTTCCAGTGTACCCTTCCAGTTTCTTTATGCCAAAAAAAAAAAAAGTATTTGTAATTTCCCACCCTTTGTGCACAAAAGGTAGCATATGATACACTCAGTTTAGTAGCTTGCTTTTTTCAGTAGATATATCCTGGAGATATTCCCATGTCAATCAATATAGTCCTTCCTCATACTTGTCTGTGCTTCACAGTATTTTATTGTGGGAAGGACCATAGTGTTTTCAACTAGTCTATACATGGACAATTTGCGCGTTAAGAAATTTTATCAACGTGTTTTGAGTATATACGGTGTTCCAGGGACCCATGTTATTTATTTTAATCTTTTTCACTCTTCATATTCAATAACTCTCACATTACACCTTTACACTTGATGTCTCCTACAGTCTGGAATTCTTAGTTCTGTGTTACCTGCTTGCTCAACATCTCCTTTTGGATGCTACACACCTGTGCTGTCCAACTCCATAGCCATTAGTCACATGTAGCTATTTAAATTTAAATGAAGTAAAATACAGTTCAGTCCTTCAATAGTAGCTATTTTCAAGCGCTCAATAGACACATGTGGCTAGTGACTACCATATTGGACAGGCAGATGAAAAACATTTGTTGTTTTAGAAAGCTCTCTTGGAGAGCATTGGTCCACAGAAATCTCAACTTTAGGTTTTCAAAATTTAACTATCTTCTTAATGATTCTCCTTCCAAATGGAAGTTGTTTTTTTCTGTTTCTCTCATTAGACCGTTGGCTTGAGAGGCAAGGATTGTGACATTTCTCTGTCTATGCCTAGTGTCTGCCTAAGCACAGTGCCAAGGACATCATACATGTTCAATGAATATGGAATGAAAAACAGTGATGAGGAACTTGAGGCTCATAATATAAGTGCGCCCAAGGTCATAGTATGTGGCCAAGCTGTTATGTGAACTGAGGTTGTTTAATTCCCCAGTAAGGTCATAGGACATGACTATGTTAACTTTCATTTTTTAAATATTGTATCAAAGTTACTGAAAATGAAAATTTTAAATGAATAAGGCTGGAGGAAGCCTTTTTTTTCTTTTGATTTTTTAAAGGAGGATCCTAGATATCTGATCCAAAAGATACCCTGGGAACCTCAGTGAAATTCTGAGAATTGTATGGAGAAGGCTTCAACCACTGGGCACTGGAAACCAGTTGTTTTGTTTCAGAGTGGAAATATACTGTATTAGTTTGCTGGAGCTGCCATAACAAAATACAACACATTGGGTGGCTTTAACAGAAATTTATTTCTCATGTTCTGGAGGCTAGAAGTCCAAGATCAAGGTGTTGGCAGCTTTGGTTTCTTCTGAGGCCTCTCTCCTGGGCTCGTAGATGCCCCTCTTCTCCCTGTGTCTTCACATGGTCCGTCTTCTGTGAGTTGTCTGTGTCCTAATTTTCTCTTCTTAAAAGGGCACCAGTCAGATTGAATTAGGGCCCACAGTAAAGATCTGATTTTCACTTACCTCTTTAAAGACATTATCTCCAAATCTAGTCACATTCCAAGGTACTGGGTATTAGGACTTCAACATGAATTTGGGAGGGGGCACAGATCAACTGTAGCCTCTTTCACATTTTTAAAAGGTTTTTATTATTTATTTATTTATTTTACTCTATTTTTATTGTTGACACTATTACAGATGTCCCCATTCTCCCCACCCCTTTGCCCATCTCCACCCAGCCCCTGCCCCCACTTCCCTCTGGCCATCACCACACTATTGTCTGTGTCTACTGGTTCTGCATATATGTTCTGTGGCTAAGCCCAGCCCTTCACCTTCTTTTATTCGGCCCCCTTCCCTGACAGCTGTCAGTCTGTTTCATGTGTCCATGTCCCTATTTCTATTTTATTTATCAGCTTATTTTGTGCATTAGATTCCACATATAAATGAGATCATATAGTATTTGTCTTTCTCTGACTAGCTCATTTTACTTAGCATAATAATCTCCGGGGCCATCCACACTGTCACAAAAGGTAAGATTTCTTTCTTTTTTACTGCCATGTAGAATTCCATTGTATAAATGTGCCACAACTTTGTATCCACTCATCTGCTGATGGATGCTTGGGCTATTTCCAGATCTTGTCTATTGTAAGTAACACTGCTATGAACATAGGGGTGCATATATTCTTTCAAATTGGTGTTTTGGGATTCTTAGGATATATTCCCAGAAGTGGATCACTGGGTCAAAAGGCAGTTCCATTTTTAATTTTCTGAGGAAACTCCATACTGTTTTCCATAGTGGCTGTACCAGTCTGCACTCCTACCAAGAATGCAGAAGGGCTCTTTTCTCTCCACAACCTTGCCGGCCAGCACTTGTTTGTTGGTTTATTAATGGTAGTCATTCTAATAGGTGTAAGGTGATATCTCATTGTGGTTTTAATTTGTATCTCTTTCACATTTTTCCTTTCTTTATTAAAGCAGACATTTTTATTTTTTTTAAAGATTTTATTTATTTTCTTTTTAGAGAGAGGGGAAGGGAGGGAGAAAGAGAGGGAGAGAAACTTCAATGTGTGGTTGCCTCTCGCACACCCACTGCTAGGGACCTGGCCCACAACCCAGGCATGTGCCCCAACTGTAGAATTGAACCAGCAACCCTTTGGTTCACAGGCAGACGCTCAATCCACTGAGCTACACCATTTTTCTTTGATGAAGAGAAACAGAACTAATATTATGCTTATCAAATTACAGACTGCTTTTATTCTATAGAGGGGAAAAAAAAGACTCTGAACAACTTTGATAAAAGTCTGTCCTTCAAAACACCAGATTCAGTTCAGTTGTGATGGACTGAAGAGTCTTCTTAAGGAAAAAAGCAACTGGAAATATTGTCTGGAGAGGTTAAACAAGAAAATGAAGCAGAATACCAGTTGACCACAGCAGAGTTAGCACATTACACTTTTGAAGGTGGGGTGGGGCGGGGCATACTTGGGAATATCTCACAAGCAGTAGAGTTGCCTTTTACTGGAAGACTGGAAACAATCTTTTCTTGACTCTGCCCTTGTCAACTTTTTCTTAGGCTATTACATTCAGTTTTAGGGTTTTTTTCCCTTAAGATTTGGAAAAGTTACAGAAAGGTTAGATATATGGTTCTAATCACCGTTTTCCTCTCATTAAGAAACAAGGACAGGTTCATTATAGAAAATAAAGAATTTAAAAAATGAGATAATAAAGAAATCCTTTATCTTCAACCTGTCAGAGATAAGTACCCTAAAATATTTTTTGCCCTGGCTGGTGTGGCTCAGTGGGTTGAGTGCCGGCCTGAGAACCAAAAGGTCACTGGTTTGATTCCCAGTCAGGACACATGCCTGGGTTGCAGGCCAGGTCCACTGTTGGCATGAGAGGCAACCCACTGATGTTTCTCTCTTTCTCCCTCCCTTCCCCTCTCTCTAGAAGTGAATAACACCTTTAAAATTTTTTTCAAATTCTTTTTTGTAAACAGGATCATCCTACATACACTGTTTTTAAAATTCACTTTCCCCCCTTCCTTTCCAGCTCCGGCCCCAGATGCAGCCACCGCCATGATGTTGATGCCCAAGAACCAGATTGCCATTATGAGCTCTTTTTTAAGGAGGGAGTGATGGTGGCCAAGAGGATGTGCACATGGCTAAACACCCCAAGCTGGCAGACAAGAATGTGCCTAATCGTCACATCACGAAGGCTATGCAGTCTCTCAAATAACAAGGCTATGTGATGGAACAGTTTACCTGGAGGCATTTCTACTGGTAGCTTACCAACAAGGGCACCCAGTATCTCTGTGTTTACCTCTCCCTGCCCCCTAAGATTGTGCGTGGTGGCTGCCCTGAGACTGGCAGGCCAAGGCCCACAAGTCGGGAGAAGTGACCTGCAAGACTCACACAAGGGGAAGCTGACAGAGACCCACAGACAGAGCGCTGTGTCCCTGGTGTGGACAAGAAAGCCAAGGCCAGGGCTGGGTCAGCAACGAAATTCCAGTTTCGAGGTGGATTTGGTCACGGACCTGGTCACCCACCTCAGTGAAGTTGGAGGGATTATTTTGTGTTGAGTAAACTTGTGGTCAGAAAATTATAATAATAATAAACAAATAAATAAAATCCACTTTTGTATTTATTATAGCATGAATGTTTGGTTTATTAAGAAGCATCTTGTTATTAATAGCTATAAAGAATGTCATCACATAGATGTGGTTGAATTTAATTAACACAGCATCATATGGATAATTTGTTCAACTATGACCATAGAGGTTGGAAAAACAAAATTTATTAAAGGAATGGAAATTATACCAAACAACATGGTAAAAGTAATTAATATGATTTTTGACTTTGATTTTGTAGTGTAGACAACACAAATACCCTCCCCACAACAAGACGGGCTCAGACCATCCCCATGCCTTTCTGCACCACTCCTGAGCGAGCCTGAGCCGATCCATTTGCAGGACTAGGTGGAGCAGTCTGGATTGCTAAAACGTGAGGGGGGTTGTGGATTATATGGTGTAATTTGAAGGGAGCTATATGCATCTCTTCTAGCTGGATCCAGACAGATGAAATATTTCTACCAATAGATTCATTCCTGAGGGTCAATGAACAAGAGTTCTGTCCCTGAAATAAAAGTAAATACCCCTGGTAAGGGCAGGGCATGTGTGTAAAATCAGTCTTTACCCAAGGGGACTTCAACAGCTTGGGAACATGACATTTCTGAAAGCACAGAGCTCTCCAGAAGCCACTGAGGGCATGGGCCAGGAGGCTGAAGTCCTGAGGTCACACACTGCAGCTGGGATCATTTATGGTCTTGGATAGTTAACATTTGGAGGGAATAAGCCAGTCTGATCTCCAAATTTCCTCTCAGTAGTCCGTGCTGAAGTGACACTGAAAGGTTGTTCTGTCTCCACCCTGGACTCTGTCTTGCCTTCTTCTCAATCCTCTGACCCTGGCTAGACCCACCTAGCAACTCAACCTATTCCTCCCTTTGTTCGAATTATCGCAGTTAATGGTACCGCCATTGGTTGGGTTATCACATTTAGTGATATTTGTTTCCTCTCACCCTCACAGCCCACCTAGTCATCAGTTCTTGCTGATTTTGCCTGTGGACTATTTCCTAAACCCGTTCCCACATCCTCAACCTCAGGACCACGGCCTGAGCACAAGGCACCTGATTTTCCAATCCAGCCCCAGAAAGGTCTATCTTATGTTGGTACTGATTATGTCATACCTGTGTCTAAAGGCACCCAAACTCTTCAGTATGGGATCTAATGATCTTCACAACCTGGCACCCACTTACGTAATGTATTCTCCCCAGCTCCTATTCTCCGGCCACATCAGTTTACAAGACTTCTCCTTACCACCCCTTCTGTACCATACCTTTGTGGGTATTCCAGTCATTATTTGGCAAACTCTCATTTTTCCGTTAAGAGCTAGATTATGTCCCCCCTGTAACCTGAATTTCATTGTTCCTTATTTTGGTATAACTGACTCCTCTTCTCACCTAGATTGTGAACTACTTGAGGGCAGGGCAGGGACCTACCCCTGCGCTTGCATGGTGCTCAGTAAACAGACACTCAACAAATGATTATTATATTAAAGGGCTAGTGCCTATACACTGTCCTGTATTGCAATCTGTTCATGTGTATAAGGTGTGACCAGGTCTGGTGTGACTCGTTATTTAACAAGCATACCAGAATTTACATATGTAAACAACAGCTGCTGCCTTCAAAGTCTTCTCCTTATGAGACTGGACACTTCTTTCAGTGATGCTTTCGTTGCTAGAAACATCTTTGGAATACCTTTCAGAAACAACTTTGGCATTTGTATCACTTTCTTTCAAATATCCTCTGTGATAGCATTTTTCATTTTTTCAATATTCTTTAATGCACTTATCTATCCCAGACACCAAGATGGTGCTGGGTGAAAGGTAAGGTAAAGCAGATATTGCCCTGGCTGGCGTGGGTCAGCGGATTGAGTGCTGGCCTGAGAACCAAAGGGCCACTGGTTCCATTCCCAGTCAGGGCACATGCCTGGGTTGTGGGCCAGGTCCCCAGTAGGGGGCGCGTGAGAGGCAACCACACACTGATGTTTCTCTTCCTCCCTCCCTTCCCCTCTGTCTAAAAAATAAATTAAAAAAAATTTTTTTTTAAATCAGATACTCAGTCTTCGAGGAAGTTTCTGATTGGTGAGGGAGATAAGACCTGGATAACCATTACAATTCAAGGTTAAGTGATAATAGCCTATAGAGGTTGGATTTGATTTTTGGAAAAAGCCAAAAGTCCTTTGGTTTCAGCCTCCCAACAAGGTGGATGACAGAGGTATGTGTGATAACACACTGCTTTAAGCCAATGTGTTCTGAAGACTTCCGAATGGGAGCCCAGTGCGGTTTCCAGGACCTCTCTCCCCTCAAGATAATAAATTCTCCTGGTGTGTTTGTTAAAAACCCAGACCCCACTTCATGGCAATGCTCATCCGTGTATCGTCTTCCCAGCTAAACGATGAGTTCTTCGAGGGCAAGTGCTGAGGTCTTATCCTGCCTTCACCATTGTTTTCACAGCACCTGGTGGACATATCATACCTGTTGGATACTCACTGAGTTACTCCATTCCCCCGTGTATACTCTGTACTGACAGCTCTGCAGATCAGCAAGCGACAGAAAGGAAAGGCTGGGGACTAGTGGACGGGAGGGCACGAGTGGGGATACTGGCACAGGATCTGGGACTAGAGCGCGCAGTTCCTGCTTCCTGGTTCCCCGGAGCGAAGGGCGCTTGGTGGGAAATGCTGAGGTGGGGGCAGCCCTTCCAGCACGCTGGCTGCCCGCCCCTTCCCCTGCCTTTTGCGGACTTGGGCGCAGAGACGACCGTCCGCAGTCGGGTACGCGGAGGGTAGCGAGGCGGGAGGCCGGGGCCGGGACCGCCGTGGAGACACCCCCGCCCTGACCAAGAGGAAGGTTTTCAGCTCCTGGGAAACAGAGTCAGACTCCGCCCGGTGGGGCACTAACCCGGAGCTTGGGGCGGAGGAGGAGTCCGGCCGAGAGATCAAAGGAAAAGTTG
Source organism: Mormoops blainvillei (assembly GCA_004026545.1). Taxonomy (NCBI): domain Eukaryota; kingdom Metazoa; phylum Chordata; class Mammalia; order Chiroptera; family Mormoopidae; genus Mormoops; species Mormoops blainvillei. The sequence continues at coordinate 49,141 of PVJD01010297.1, forward strand.
GTGTGCGGGGAACCGCCGAGGCCGGATCCCGAAACCGAGGTCAAAGTTGGGGGTCAGCGCCGCGCAACTCCGCGCCCGCCGCCCCGCCCCCGCCAGGCTCCCTCCCGCGCTGGCCCCGCCCCGCCCGGCATCCCCCTCCCCCGTCGGCCCGCTTCCCAGTCTCCACCCCGAGGGGCCGGTGGCGGGGCCGCCACTCCCTCCGGCTCCCTCCCTCAGCTGCGCGCATCTCATACCAGCCCTCATTCCGCACATTCCAGGCTCCCTCCTTTCAAACTCCAGACCGGGGGCGGGAGGGTCCGCAGCTCCGGCTCCAGCGCCAGCCGCCTGGTACCCCAGGTGAGTGCGCGGCCCGCCGCGCGCCGCAGCCGCGTGCTCCGCTCGCTCCTTTCTTTCTGCCTAGCCCCTTCCCGCCCTGGACCGCGGGCTCCGGCCGCGCTGCGGGCTCGGTCGCCCTCTCTTAGACCCCGCTCCCTCCGCGGCTTCCCGACCCCTCTCCTGTTCGCCCCCGCCCCCCGCGCCGGCCAGCTTTCCCGGCTCCCTTCCTCTGGCCGTTGACTCACCGCTCCAGGAATAGGGATCTCCCGTGTTTTCCCGGCAGTCCCGTTCTGGGAAAACTCCTCCCTCCGCGCGCCGCTCCGCGAGTCGGACGGGGTGGCAGCGAACTGGGCTCCGGGCGCTGGGTCGGCTGGGTTCGCTGCCCCGCCTTCCTCCCCGCCCCGCGGGTAGTTCTCCAAGCGAGAGCCGCCGGGTCTCCGCGCGCTGACCCCCGTCGTCCCTGCAGAGCCTGCTCCGGGCGCCCGGGAACTCAGCGGAGCCGCGGCTTCAAGAGTTGGCGCGCCGAACAGACTCCTAGAACTAGTTTAGCGCAACCACCGCACCTTCCCGCACTCTGGTACCGGTAAGGCCGCGGCGCAGGAGGTGCGGAGAGGTGTTAGCCCTTCGCCAGCGGGCAGGCATTGGTGGGAGGTGTGTGTGGGGGGGCGTGAGGAGCTCTGACCCGGATGGACTAGGAAGAGAGCCGGGCACGTGGAGGCTCTGCGGACCGCAGGGTCGGGGTGGGACACGAGGCGCGTGGGGAAAAGGGAGTCTGGAGAGTTGAAGGGATCAGAAGCAGAACCGAGAACCCTGATGATGGAAGAGACCTAGCATCCATGCCTCTTTATCTTGCTTGGCCCTTTTTTGCGCTTTCAAGATAGCCTTGGAGGTAAGTGTGTTCGTTGTTTTAAGTGCTAAGGCTTTGCTAGAGCGGAGGGGACCCGTACCAAGGTCCTTGTTCTCCAGGGCTGAGAAACCTGATGCTTCCATGATGGGGATTCGTGGATCTAGGGAGCAGAACCCCCATGCCTCAAAGCGGACATTTCCCAGGAACACGCCCGCTGTGCACAGGTGTGTAAAGGGAATTCTGGTCAGACCAAGTGGGTATCTCATGTGAGGTAGCCTGACTGTCCTATCTCCATAGTTTTGGGTGTATGTGAGGGTGGTATCTGTTCACATATGACTCACCTTGGCTTAGTAGGTGTATTTGTTTGAGTATGTTTCCCCTTGAGGAGTGCTGAGTATTTGTGCATCTCTAAGTGTGTATTTTTCGGTGAGGATGTTGGTTTGGGGCATGACTTTTCTCCCTCCCTGCGTAACTGGGCCAGAGACAGTGCCTCTTGTGTGTGTGCAGGGATAATTTGACCACAGTGGTTGGAGCTTGTTGCCCCCAGGCTTCATTGGTCCTGGACGGGGCAGAGCTAGACTGAAATCTGTCTTTTTGAGGGAGAGTGGGTTCTGTTCTTGCCTGAAACAGTTTAGAGAACAAGCTGGTAGAAGGCTAAAGGAAGCTGAGGTCTTTGTGGTTTGTTGATGGGATGGGTTATTGATAATTAGAGTTGAGGATGATTATGGGGATGGACTTTCTGCCCACCCCCCTACCCCCAGAAAGAGGAGACCATTTGAACCTTGAGACTTGTGTAGGCAGCACTTTTAAAGTTGGCCCCAAGGACAAAGAGGAAGTCGTGTATGCCAGCCAGAACTACTTAATACTGGTCCAACTCTCCTTAGAGCTGCACTTGCAGTCAAGTGGATGAATCCTACCGTTTTTACAACTTGCTAGACCGTTCTGTACTTTCCTGTGGCGAGGGGAATGACTGGCACATGTCATAGATGCTACAGTACCAGCCTGGGTGGGAAGGGCTGCCTCTGATTTGCTAGTTGAGCAGTGGGGAGAGCCCCACTGGGTATGTCAGTTTCCCCATCTCTTTATTTCTGCTTTGCTTGATCTCTTCCCTTCATTTGGGGTTTTACTATCTGAAGCATTTTCAAGGAAGTGAACTGGGTAGGGGAGAGAGCCAGAATGTCCAGGAGATTCACAGACGTGACATAACCAGTGGGGGTGGGGTGGGGGTACAGAGGCAGACCTGACCTCAGAGCTCTGCATTTCTCCTACGTGATGAAGTGGGCATAATGTTTAGGGTTTCTGGGAAGGAAGGAACAAGATACTCTCACTGGGGTGGGGATCCTGGTCACTGCCCCTCCATGCACCCTGAGGATGTTCTGGTGGGACTGTCCTCACTCTCACTTGCGTGGGCCAGGTGTGCAGCTGGGGCCCAGGGTGTCTGGTCTAAAGGCAGCATTGATGGAGTCGAAAGGGCACAGGTTTGGGGTCAGACATGCCTGGGTACAAATCCTGACCGGTACTGTCTTTGCGGCCCTCAGGCTGTTTCCTGATGAGTAATATGAGAGGGGATTAGTTGATACCTATCCAAGTGTGTTGTGAAATTTTGATGTTTGCAAAGTACGTAGCACAGTGCATGGCACAGCCCAGGGCCTCAGTAGCCAGTGTTCCCTGAGCTTCTTTCAGCGTGGAACCTCTTTTTTCCTGGGGACTTCTCTGAACACCCTTTGATAAACCCTGCCCTGATCATTCATGTTTGTTTAGGAAACATGAATTGAACATTTACTATAGGCCTAGCCATGAACCATGTTCTTCATCCTTAGGAACCAGGGTAGCTAGTGGACCAGGTGAAGGACCTGGGGGTAGGGCTTTGTTATAGGAGAGCACAGGATCTCCAACTCCTGTTTTAATTCCAGTGTTGCCTTGACCCCAGGGTGAACTTGCTGAAAATTAACGGACACTTTAATGTCAGCATATAACTCCCTCATCTTAAAGATGGGAAAATTGAGGCCCCTAGAGGGACAGTAACTTGCTTAAGATCACACAACCAGTGAGTTGCAGACCTGGAACCAGAATCCACTGTTATCACTTTGCATTCTGTCTCCTGCTCTGTGGATCCCAAAGCTCAGATCCCCTAGTCACTTTCATCTAACAAGGGTGGAGGCCAGAACAGTATGACTTGGGCAATGTCTGTCGTCTTGTGGCTCAGATAAAGTTGTTCGGAGGCAGAAATACTCCCCTCTGTACCAGCAAAAAGCATAGAACTGTGGAATCTGAGAACGCCGACTCTGGAAGGGACCCTTAAAAGGTCTTTAAAAGCCACCCACCTTTCTCCTTGCTGGTTGGTACAGTACTCAGCCAGGCGGAGAAGGGTCTCTATCTTTCAAGATCTCCTGGGATGCAGATGTTGCCGTCTCCTGTGGTTTCCATGCTGGAGTTTTGTGTGGGTGACTGTCAACAGAGCAATACCTGTTGCCTAATCTGTGGCTTCTCTCCTCTCGGTGGGGGGTTGGGGGCGTGAGGGGGAGACCTGGGTCTCCACTTCGCTCTGCTGCTTTTCCTGTAGTTGAGGTCAGTCTCGGGGCAGTGGGAAATTCAGGGCTTGTAAGGGTGGCTCTACCTTGCCTGTCTTCCTTTGCCCCCCATGACCCTTTGTTGGCAGGGGTTGGGAGGAGAGCTCCCTTTAAAGCTCTGAAATTGGAGCTGAACAGCTGCTCTCCAGTCCCCCGCCCCTCCCCCCGGGGGTTTAACCGCTTAGGGGCCCAGGTGGAGGTGGGGGCAGCGCTTTGTAGTCTCCAAATTGTTTGTTTTAATTCCAGCTTTGCCTTGACCTCTTCTGAAATGACAGTTCTTCCCTTGCTTTTTGGGTTTTTCCATTTAGATATTGTGGAGATTCTAATCACCTCCTCTGTGTTAAGGTCCTGGAGCCTTCAGCTGGTAGCTACAGGATCTTTGGGAACATTTCCACTGGAACTCCAGTCCCTAAGATCTGTGCTCACACCTCCTGCCTTTATTACTGGCAGGCTCGTGGAGAGGCTGGAGGCTGGGCCTGGCTCCCTGTGGGCCAGCCGGGTGGCGGGTGGCGGTGGTGAGGGTAGGCGGGCCCCCATGGGTGGGGACTCGGCTTCCTTTGACCCAAACTTCATGGGAACAATAGACTTCAGAGGAGTCACCAGGGACAGGAAACGGGAGCTGTGCTAAGGCAGGGTAACCCTCCTGGGGGATGGGATTGCATATCCGGCCGATAGGAAGGGCTGGGTGTTGGGGGCAGTGCAAAGGGCACCGGGGAGGGGCTGATGACACACAGGGTGGGCCTCTCCTCTGAAGGGGGCTGTTGACTCAGTGAAACCTGAGCTGCTTAGAGCCCATTATTTGGCTGAGCATTCTGCTTTGTGTTTTACTAGCAAAGGCATTGTGTGTGGTACCTGCCACTCTCCCCTGCTGCCCAGCTCACCCCTGCTAGACCAGGTCCTCCCCTTCCCTTCAAACCCCCCAAGATGTCTTTGTGAATCATTCTGGCCCAGATAAAAGGCTAGTTTTGTTTCTTCCTGGATGATCTCCATCTTGGCGTTGAGCCTTGAGTAATAGTTGACTGGGGAGGCGATTTGTGCAGTGGGCAGAGCTCTGGGTGGGGAGGCAACAGGCCTGGACAACATAAAGGTTTTGTTTTTTGGTTTTCGGGTTTTTTTTTGTTTTGTTTTGTTTTGCCACAAGCAAAGCAAGAAGACACAGGACAGGCAGGGGAAGATTCCTGCTTGAAGCAGGTGGTGGAATGTTCCGCGAGGCAGAGCACTCTTATCTTGCCTTCGTCTTTGTGGGGGTAGAACAGACTTTGTGAGAGGATTCAAGAGGGCTGTGGGAGAAGAGAGAGTCAGACTACACTGAGTAGATTTTTTGTGAGTTCAGGTTGCCAGACTTTTGACAGGTCAGGTTTCGGGGTCCTGAGAGAACCTGCAGGAGTGACCACAGAATCACTGTAGGGGCTGGGAGAAGGTAAAGGTGGCAGAATAACAAATGCTGTCCTGATTTATTTCTTCACTGTAGCAAGATGGGGATCCTGGAAATGGCAGGCTGGTAAGCTTCATATTGAACCCCCCCACCCCCGGTTCTAGGTCAGATATTTCAGCAAACAATCTAAGGGGACTTCAGAGTGAAGTTGAGATAACTAGTAGCCAACAGGTGTTCACTCTGTCAAGTCTTGGAAAATAATCTAGTTCGGGTGGAGGAATGTTCAGTAAGAACTTGGAGTCTAATGATTTTCTTGGGTTGGGGACAAGTAAATATGATCTGGCTGATACAGCAGTAAGATGGGTTTGCATCTGGTTGAAAGACTACCCTGGGTCCTGGGCCGAGCTCACGTCGCTTGGTTGCTCGTCACTCTGGGGGAGGAGTCCAGTAATATGCGACAGAGCTCTCTTTGTCGCTTTGTCCTTTATCAGTTCTGTGGGTGTCAGGACAGCAAGCATATGGGATGACAGAATCATGATTTGAAATCATCCTAATTGACTAGAATGCAAAGATAAAGCAGAAATATGAAATAAGTAAAATTTTGTTAATACATGTTCTT
>PVJD01010298.1:0-54861 GCA_004026545.1 Mormoops blainvillei
GTCATACTTTTCATCCCACCCAGCATGCCAGCCTGGGGAGCCTGGGACCAGTGAGTGCGTGGAGCTGTGGGTGACTGATAGCTGGGGATTCAGGTGATGTCCTGGACAGCTACTCCCATGACCTTTCTGCCAGACTGGTGATGGGCAGGGCCCAATGTCACCAGGGAGACCTAAGCTCACAGTGGGACCAAGCAGCTTTCCAAGAGAGTTTGTTCTTATTTGTGAATCCACAAGCCCTTTCTTGTGTGTAACTGGAGAAATGATGGGAAGAAGGGTGTGGAGTTTTCTGATGCTCTCATCAGCGATCAGGACTGGGTGGTTTGCTGTTAAGTAGCTTCTGCAGTGAGAGGTTTGACTTTGGAAAGCTCATTTGGTGTCTACAGCTGCCATCTGGTGGCTGAGTTAAGGCCCCTCTGAGGGCCTGCTGGGCCTAGTGGGGGAAGCTGCACGGATCTCGAGGGCAGGGGTGAGCCAAAGAAAGGCTCTAAGTCAAAATTGCATTTTATTTTCAAATTAATATGCAGTAAATTTTACCCTTTTTTCTACAGTTATATGCATTTTAGCACATGTGTAGATTCATGACATACCTCCGTGATCAGGACCTCAGGCGAGGTGAAGAATGCTTGGACATCATATCTAAGACATGAGAAGTATCCTTCATGAAAGAAAATTGATAAGTTTTCTTTCACATTGCAAAATACTCTTAAAAGGAAGAAAAGACAAAGTACAGGCAGGGAGAAAATATCAATATTTGCAAACCACTTGTCTGACAAAGGACTAGTATCTAGAATATATATAGAACTCTCAAAACTTAACAGTAAAAAGGCAATCTAATTATAAAGCGTATAAAAACAAGAACAGATATTTCACTGAAGAGAAGATACAGATGGCAGATAAGTATTCATTATCATTAGCTATTAGAGAAATGCAAATTCAGATCACTATGAGATATCACCACACACTAATTAGAACAGTTACAATTTAAACCTAATGCTAGCACTAAATGCCAGTCAGGGTCTTTCGGTCATATGTTGCTGTTGGGAATAGCCATTTTGGAAAAACAGTTTGGCAGTTTCTTACAAAACTCAGCATGCACTTACCATGTGACCCAGCAGTCACAACCCCACACATTCATCCCAGAGAAATGGAAATCTACATTCATACAGAAACCTGTTCACAAATGTTCACAGCAGCATTATTTTTAATAGCAAGACATTAGAAACACCAATATCCTTCAATGGGTAAATGACTGAACAAACCCTACATACAATGTACCTTCACACAATGGAGTGTTATTTGACAATAACAATGAGTGAGCAATTTGGATGAATTGTAAAGGAATTATGCTGAGTGAAAGAAGACATTATAAAAAGTTGTATGATTCCATTTATGTGACCTTTTGGAGAAGGCAAAAATTAAGAGATGAAGAACATGTCAACCGTTACTGGGAGCAAGGGGTGCAGGGAAGGTGGGATACAAAGTTATAGTATGAGGAAGTGTTTGGGGGGTAAGGGAACCCTATATCCTGATTGTGGAGGTATGTCATGAGTCTGTACATGTGTTAAAATGCATGTAACTGTACAAAAAAAGGTAAAAGTTACTGCACATTAACTTGAAAATAAAATGCAGTTTTGACCTAAGAGTCCTTCTCTGGCTCTTCACTGCCCTCCAGGCCGGTCCAGCTCCCCCAGTACTCGTAGGCACACTATCTTGCTGCCAGGCCAGCGTGAATGCCGAGCCTCTTGCCTGCAATCCCTCTGCCCTAGTACCCAGCTGCTTCCCATGCCCTGCTTCCCCTTAGGCTCCCTTATCCTTCAAGGACAGGCTGCTCTGGAAGCCCTCCCTGGACCAGCCCCCTGCCAGATGCATGCTTTCAGCACAATGGCTGAGCCCGTCATGCATGGTCACGTAGTTAGCGCGCACGTGGCCTTCCCAGAGCCTCAGATTCCCCGTTTGCCAGTGCACTGGAGGCTTCTGTTATGTACCGCCCAGGGTCCTTGCAATTCGAGGTTTTAGTTCAGTCAGAGCCAGCCTCCTGGGGTTCAAAACTATGGCTGCCTGACTGTGTGACCTTGGGCAAGTTGCTGGCTGTCTTTTGCCTCATTCCTCTGTAAAACAGGCTGCCTAATAGAACCGCCTCTTGCAGATGCTGTGAGGTTTAACCCAGATAATGCATGAAAAGAACTTAGCACATGGCTTGGTAAGCGCTCAGAAAAAAGGAGCTGTGGTCATTGATAATAGTCACCTTGGCAGCTTTAAAATAGCGCAGGTGCCCAAGTTGCCCTGCCCTGATAAATCTGAGTGAATAAGAGCAGCACTGGGGGTCGCCTGCATTTAAGAAAAAAAACAAATCTGCCTGGGAATGATTGCCGTATTTAGCAAACAACAATACAGGTCACCCAGTTTAATTTGAACTTCAAATACACAACAAATAATGTATTTGTATAAATGTGTCCCAGGCAATAGTTGGGGCATAACTATACTAGAATTTATTTATTGTGTATCTGAAATTCAGATGTAAAGGGTGTCCCTCATTTCATCTTCCTGTATTTAACTATATCCTGGGGGAGGGGGAGCGCCTCGACAGCCAGCCCACTTGAGGGCTCTGCTGCTGACTCCAGGTGGGGTCCCGGTGTGAGTTCAACTTCCCACTCAGAAAATAGACAGTATCCTCTCACTTGACACAGGGGGGAGCTAGAGGATGGTTCGTTCACTTTCTTTGCTCCTGAATTGGTGTCTAAGGAAGAACCAGCAGTTGTCTGGCCCACAAAGTACCTCTCAATACTTGAGAATCATTTCAGATCTTCAGGTTTGCCTCCCAGGGGGTTGCTGGGGGTTGTAAGAATGGAATAGAGAGCTGGCCAACTCTCTGTATTGGGCCCTAATTCAAGTTTGGGGGCTAATCCTGACCCTCAGGGGTTCCCTCTCTCCTTCCTTGCTCCCCCAGGCTGGCTGGCCCCAACACTGATGTCATAGCCCTATTCTGATATCACAACCCTGTACTTGGAATGTCCCCAAGCGGCCCAGATTCTGCCCTGAGAGCAACCAAGGCTGACTGACGTCTCTGCAGGGGGAGGGGGCTTGGGTGTCTGAGGGCCCTGAGGGCTGACCCTAAAGAACATCTGGGCAGCCTGCCATCCTATTGCTCCAAAACGAAAATCCTCTGAAAGGTAGGACTTGGAAGGCTTCCCTCCTGCCCCTGTTGGTTGTGGTTCCCCAAGGTGGAAATAAATTCCTGGGGAGCATGGAATTATTCTGGCTCTGTAAACAGTTCCTGGAAAACCTGCTGCCTTTGTGCCTCGGGATGCAAGTGGCTGGAAAAGTGGTGGTGTCTCCTTGGTCCACTCAACACCCTTCTCTTCCCTTGTGAAGGAATGGCTTCCTGAAATGCGGGGTTTCTTACTTGTTGGGGGGAGTTTCTCCTTAGTGCTCGGAAAATACCTGCAAGTACTACGCCGTGGTGGGTTCTTCTGTGCCCACCTCCTTTGTCCTTACTCTCTAGTGGATGGGCAGGGACATGGGCGTATACTCTTCTCAAGACAAAAGAAAAACATAGCCACAAGCAAACTGTTAACTCTCAGACCCCTCGGTGGCAGGAGAAGCCCCCTCTGCTTAGCCTCTCAGAAGATGTAATGAGGCCTCTTGTGAGCTCATTAAGTTAGTAAAATATTGACTGGCATGGACTAAACAACACAATAACTTTTCTCTGACTTTGGTGGGCGTGAAGTCCCCGAGGGTGAGCACATTAAAATTCTTAGGGGAGGATCACCAAGATTTTGATCTGATTGTCATGTGGCTCCCAGGAATTCCCATTTTTGACAAGCATTCCACGCAGGGACCGTGCCAGTCCCCCCGGATCTCGTTTGGAGAAACATGGTCCCCCCAGACTCCCTGGATTTCTTGCCACATCTGGCTTGTTTCTCCCATTTACATGCTTTCCATGGAGTGAGGGTTTAATTCTGTTTTACTATCACTTTTTTAATGCCATGGATCCATAGACACAAAAAGGACCGTGTAGTGTGTTCCCCGGGTACATTTGCACACAAATTCTTGGCCCCTGTCTTCCAGGTGTAGGTGCCGCCATTTTTTCTTCCTAAGAAGAGGTATCGGGTCTATACTGGGGGTGCTATACCCTCCACTGACACAGGCTATTCCTGGTCCTCACCTGAACTGAGAGAGTGGGAACATGGGTCTGAATTATTGGTCAATGGAACTGGTAGTGGTAGAGGGCGTTACTGAGCAAAGGGACGGGCTTCTGGGGCTGGACATTTAATGGTGGCCAGAAGGGCAGCCATTGCTCATGGATGGGTCAGCAGCTCCAGATGGGCATTCTCTGCCCACTTTGGCTGTGAATTCAGACTTTCCCAAGAATGCCACACAGTGTTCAGAAGAAATAAATGTTATCTAAGCCTAGTTTGGAGGGGAAGTTGGTTTCTGGCTTGGAACCCTTTGGATTAGGTAGGGCTCAGTGTCCAGGTGTTCGGGCCTGGAGCGCCTGTGGTCTCAGTTCTTCCTTCATGCTTCTCATACAGGTGTGAACAAGAGCGTCCTGGCCCTTGGTCCTGGGCCGTCAGGTTGCAGGACAAAGGGGTTGGCCTCCCCCAAACCCTTCAAAATGTGGACAGCCAGGCACTCCTCCTTTCAAATTCTTCTCTGCCCTCACTCATACCTGGCTCACCACTTGCTTTTACTTTGCAGCTTCAGCGGAACCTTGTGTGTAGTTCTTGGTCAGCAAACATGTCAGTTGAAAGAGGTTAAAAGGTAAAAGCCTTAGGCAGGACAGTTGAATTCAAGGATGCTGCAAAACCTGGGGATGGGAGTTTTAAACCTTTGTTGTTGTTATGGGAATCTTAAGAGGTAAATGGAAGTGGAACAGAAGTGTCTCAGGAACCTGCACATACCTGTCGCCCAGTTATCAACTCAATCTTGCCTCTGTGCCTCCGCTTCCTTCCCCGTCCTGTATCATTTTGAAGCCAGTTGCAGACATTGTGTCATTCCATTCACCAATATTTAAGGATATATCTTTAAAAGATGAAGCTTCCTTTTAAAAAAGTAACATAACCAAAGTGTTATTAACACATCTAAAAATTTAACAATGCATTGGAATGAGGTTTATTTAAAGGATCCAGCACTCTCCCCGGTGTCCCAGAGGATGTGAGGGAACTGGAGAAGGGAAGGGAGGGGCTAAGAAACGGAGACACACAGACACACATGTGCTTCCAGGAGAGAAGGCTGGGATTTATCCAGTCTGAAGGGGCCTGAGAGGAAGTTAGCAATCCTCAGCTGGGAGGGAATCCTTCCCAAAGAAGCAGGGCTTGACGAGGAGCTGGAGGTCACTGAAGGATGGAGACTTCTAATGGCATGGCCGTGCCAGGGGGCCCTGCAGGGTCAAGGATGGGACCTGAGTTGGCGTCCATTCTCAAGTATCCACGTTAGCAAAGGCAAGGGCCATCAGAACAAGAACTTAGCAAAGTAATTGAATTTTGTTCTGTAAGGGGTATTGACGATTTGGATTTAGATGTGATCCTGTGACCCATACAGATGGCAGCGGCTCACCCGTGAGGCACCCACATAAATCAGTGCCAGCTGATAGAGGCGCAGGGCAAATGGGTCACCAGCGAGTTTGAATACATGTGCAGAATTCGGGGAGATTGATGCTCAGTCCGCAGAGAAAGTGAGTTGGATTTTCACTCTGAGGGTGGCAGGCAGTGTTTGTTCTGACCTCACCTCTTCCCATAGGGCCCTCTGCCTGCCTGCCAAGCCCAAGAGTCAGCCTAGAGGTGGCCCCCTTATTTCAGTAGAAAAATAGGCATTCTCAACTTTTTCTTTTTTAATTGGGAGGGGGTTCTTCATAAGAAGATGAGTAGGATCAGTAGGTCAGAGTCATTTGACAAGAAGAAGTAGACAGAAAGGTCAGTCGGTGTTTGATACAGTCTTACCATTAAGGTCTTACCATTAAGTATCATCTCCCTGCCAGGACAGTTATCTTGATTATTAACTGCTTCCTTGGTAACTAAAGGGCGTAATAGCGCTTTCCTTTGTAGTTACAGATTTGAAGGGATGACACTTTGTTGCCACTTACATGTTGACCCGCTCGTGGGTCTGCAGGTGTGAGCTCCAGGCTCTGATGGCTCACTCACTATGTCTCTGGTTCCCGAGGCAGAGGGTCTTGGGGGACAGGTTGGAATGCGTGACCTAGACCCAAGGCAAGTAGGGCTGGGACATCTCTCTGGGTACCTCCTGCATTTCACTCTGCCAGTTAGAGCTTTGATTTGGAGATAAACTTGGAAAGGTCAAGGCTAGGTATTCTGTCTGGGCTGTTGAACTTAAAGGCTGGTTTTGTTGCACCTTCCCCACTCTCCAAAACCCCCACTCCCAGCAGCTGCAGAATCTCACGTGCATGGTGGCTTGAAGGGTTGTGACTAAGTAAAAAGGGGGGCAACATTTGGGATCCTGGCTATGCCGGGTTCCTTTGTGACTTTGGAAAAGGCCCTTAATCTCGCTAGCCTCAATTTCTCTGCCCCTCGAAGGGGAGAATAAAGTCTATCATGAGATTGTTGTGAGGATAAACAACAACAACAATGATAATAAAATAAAAGAATAAAAAATACCTTTAGGTGAGAGAGAACCCCATGGTGCAGGTGACAAATACCACCTGCCGCCCCTGGGTCTTCAGACTGAATCCCTAGTTGACAGTAGGTCTGCATGTGGTGGTCTCATGCATGTTGGGATGTCTCCTAACTGCACTGGAAATGCCTTTATAGACATGGACCTATTGACTAATTTTTTTTAATGATTATTTTGTCATGGTTTTCTATTCAGGGTCAGTTGGTGGCAGGGGAAAAAAACCCATTGAAACTATATTAAGTAAAAGTAAGGGGTTGTGCTCAGGGTGTATCCTGGAGGGATGGGGCGTGTCAGCAGCTGCTCCCTCTGACTTGCCCATTTCTGGTTCTCGCCCAGTCTCCCCTTCATTTCCTTCCCTTCTGCAGACTGGCTCCTTTGTTCTTCAATAACTTTGCTCTCCCCTGGGCCTGACCTGACCTGGCTATGCCCGGCCTCATGCTGCTCTCTCTGTGTCCCTGTTTCATATCTGTGAGTGAGAGGCTCCAGTGCAGCTTGGAGCAGGTACCCAGCCCAAATCCCATGAGGCATGGCCAGAAGTGGGCAAGTCATGCCCGAGGGGCAGCCTGAATGTGTCTAGAGAGGGAACCCGAAATCCTGCTTCCCTTTTGGGTTCTCCTGAGATGCTGTCTCTTCTGCAGACTCTTCCCTGACTTCCTCCAGCTTCCATCCAGTGGCTCCCCAGGAGCAGGAGCAGGAGCAGGAAAAAAAAGAAGAACAAACAGGAGGGCAGGCAGCAGCCGTACGGGCTTCTCGAACTCTGTGGCTGCCCCTGGCCTGGGCTCAACCAAGGCCAGGGAACTGTTGTGAACTCAGACCCAGCTCTGGAGGAAGGCCAGGCCAGCAGCCAAGTGCTACAGCCATGAACTGTGGAAAGGACACGTCTCTGGAGGCAGGGGCAGGAGGCACAGAAAGTTCTAGAGGCCGCTTACAGGCAGGCTAGATTGCCAGGGAGGGCCTGTGAGCACAGGAAGAGCTGGGCCCAGTGGAGGCAGCTGCTCGGCAATATGATGACTGGCTCTGTCCATGGAAGGCACACCTGCACACAGTGGCACCAGCAGCCCAGGGCCTCGGTGTGATGCCGGCACCTTGGGCCTGCGTGAGCTGCTGTCCTCCTCTGGAGGGGTTGCCGAGGGGTGGGCTCAGCTCCCACTCTGTCAGCTTAGGTAGCTTCCTTTGTCTGGTGACCACCTGTGTCTGGTGACCACCTGTGTCTGGTGGTCTCTGGTGATGGATATCTGTTTGAAAAATGGGTTCCACTGCAAAGGTTTTGAAAACCATTAGTCCAGAGCTTTCACCTGAGATCCGGATTGGCTCTCAAAGCCAATGCTGAGCCTGAGGGGGGCAGGGGCTCAGGCAAGGGGCAGGGCTTTGTCGTTTCCATGACCTCCCTGTTCCCCAAACCATAGTCCCCGACTCCACACATGAAGGGAAGCATGGGGGCAGCTCCCCGGGAGGCTTCACATACCCTGGCCAGGTTTGGCCTTGCCCGGGTTTAACCGTCAGTGTTCTTCAGGGACTACCACATTCCAGGTCCTTTCTCTGTCCATAGGAAGAACGGAGGCTGTGCTTGTGCATGGACACGCAAGGCCTGGACGCAGAAGGAGCTTTCTGTCCTGCCCCCGGATGTTCGGTGTGCACAGGGCCACACACTTGTAAGCTGCTTTTGTCCAGGAGAAAGTAGGGGAGAGCGAAACTGGGCCAGCAGGGAGCCAAAGCCTAGAGAGCCGGGTTGGATGCAGGCTGCCCCCGGGCAGGTTGCGCCCTGGCTGCCAAGGCAGGAACTGGTGGCCCCTGCAACCTTGAGCACTGCCCTCTGTAGAGAGAGGAAATCATTGCAGTGGGTTCGTGTGGGACCAGGATGGAGACTGCTAGTCCAGATTCTGGTGGGCGGGTTCTGGTTTTAGATGACTGAGTGGTAGGCGTTCCTCTCCCACCAGCATCCAGTTCACATTTTTCTTTGGAAGACAGTTGGAAACAGTTGACTGCTCAGAGGTGGGGTAGCTTCTCTTGAGGAACGGGATTTCCATTTGAATAAGACTCCTGAGTAATGGCCCCCCCATGCCTTCCTGGGAAGAAGTACGGCTACACCGACACCATCTTTCCTTGTCTCCTTTAAGCATCAGAAGAGGGAAAGCCAGACTGGCCCATGGGACATCTGGTCACTGATAGGCATCTGTGCATTTGCAGAGAGCTCCTGTTCATAGATGTTCTGTGAGCTCAGCCAGAAGTGTCACCTTCAGTGACTGGCTACAGAATTCCTTACTTCTAGACATCCTGGCAGCAGCTCCGTTGGGTCCCGATGAGCCTGTGCCTGGCCAGGCCTGCCTTTTCCTCTCCTCTGCTGTGTGCCTCTCTGGGCCCCAGGCCCCTGTCTGCAGAAGGGAAAGGGTAAGACAGCAGTTAGACAGCTGGCATAAACCTTGTGTGCTGTGGAGTGTCTCTCTCTGTCTCCCTCACGCACACACACACACACAATGGCTATTGTTATGTCATGAGTATCCTCCAAACACCCTCCTGACTCCCCAGCCCAGCCCTACTTACCACCCGCAGTGGGTGCCCTCTTGGCTGCTGGTGCCTCTTCACAGTCGCGCTTACGACGGTTGTGCTTATTACTCAGTTGTGTACTTATCTGTCTAATGTCTGACCTCTCCGATAACCCCAGTGCCTTGCTCATCTCAGAGTAGGCACGCAGCAGCTATTTATTGGGTGGGTAAAGGAATGGATGGAGGGAGGGAAAGAGCATGAATGAAAAAATGAGTGTGAGAAGTGAGTGCTTGATAAGGATTGGGTGGGGGTCCTCACAGAGCCAAATTTAAAGAACAAGTCATTCAGAAGAGCATCACTGGGAGTGCAGGAGGCCGAGAGGGACTGCAAGGCGACTCCAGGTAGCTAAGCCAGAGAGGTCCTGGTGGAAGCAACGGTGTCCTTGGCAATGAGCAGTCCAGTGGTGGCCGCCATATTTAGCTGTCCAGCTGCTTCTGTTCACTCGAAATGCAGTGGGGCCTGGAGATGCTTGGTTGTAAGTGATAATACAAGTGTCTGAGTTTTGCACCTGTGCAAGATAGACGTATAATGTTTTTTATCTCCTTCGTGGAGGGCTGGCCCTGCCCCCGGAGGCAGGGTCCTGACCACCGATGAGAGGTGGCTCCTGGAAGAAGGAAGAGGTCCTGTGGGCCTGGGTCCCACCGCAGCTATTCAGCTGTCGTATGTGGACAAACCTACCAGCTTTACAGTCATCATCTCAGCTACAAGGACAGTCCCAGTCCTGGCCCAGTTGACCACAGGGTGGCTGTGAGGCTGGATGAGCGTGCACAGGAGAACAAGTTGCCAGGGTCACTGTTGGGGTCGTCATTGTCATTGGCAGGGTGTCCAATAGATTTGGGCCACCCTCAGCCCCCTGTGGTGTGATGGCCTTGATGGAGGGCATTGTCGTTGGAGTAAGTGCCAGGTACCAGGAAGCTAGCTAGGTGCTTTAGTTAGGACTGTGCCCTACCGAGACCATTCAGTCGGAATGCCCGAGGTGGAAAGGGCGTTCCTAAACTTTCCTGCCTTTCAATAAGAAAGCTGTGTTGTTTTGTAAAAACACTCAAACATAAAAAGAAAGGTGCAAACCATACCGAAAAATACATAAAAGGGAGGAAATTCTCTAATCTGCTGCCCCTGAAAAGATCACTGTGAAATCTTTACTGAACAGCATTTCAATCATTTTCTTTATGCAGATACTTACATTTAGACGTAGATATGTACTTTCATATCAGTGGGGAAATTCCCAGTATTCAGTTTTGTAACTGACTCATTAAACTCAACAACGTGGCATCACTTTTTATAACTTTCTATTATGGAAACTTTCTAATAAATTATATACATGTATATATATTACATACATATATAGAATCCCATATTCTTATCACTCACCTTTCAACAATTAACAGCTTGTGGCCAATTTTATTTCATCTCAGTTCCATACTCTGCCCTCCCAATTAATTTTTTTTGTGATCAATACGTGTAACATAAAATTCACTGTTAGTGGCATTTAGCACATCCATGATGTTGCGTAACCATGGCCTCTATCTAGTTCCAAAACATTTTCATCGCCCCCATACCTGTTAATCTGTTTTTCCACCTATTATTTTAAAGCAACCCCATTTTACATATATGTTTTAGTGTATATCTCTAAAAAACAAGGACTCTTAAAATTCAGAACCACTGTCACACCTGAAATAACAAATCTTTAATATCATCGCCTGTTTAGATATCTAATTATAATGTTATTTTTTGTGTATGGGATGACGCTCCAACTAAGTGAGCCACACACCGGCCAGTATAATGCCATTTTTAATGGTGTACAATATTCCATCAAATGCCTATAGCATACTTTAATTAAGCATTTTTAAACTATTTAGGTTGTTTGCACTGTTTCCCTGTTATCACAAAAGGTGCTGGGACAGCATTTCTGTGCTCTCCTTTTTTTTTTTTTTGCACTGGTATGATTATTTCCTAAGGGTAAATTCCTAGAAAACGGATTACTGGGTCATGTATGTGCTTCCCATTTTGATACTCTTGCCAAGTTACTTTCCACAAAGATTGTTTCAGTTCATACTCCTTTAGCAGAAACACGGGGCTTGGTTAAGGGAAGGTACTCCCTGGAAATTCTTTGCCATAGCTCATGTGAATGTGCCACGACTGTTCCATTTGTACAGAAATGCTTGTTACACGGGGCTCAGGGTCTCCCAGTGCTAACACAGCTCAAGGCCACGGATTGATAACTGAATGCGGGAGAAAAATGTGGCAGCGCCCATAGTGACAGCCCGCAGGGCCCTGCAGCGGAGGGAGGGCACGGAGCTGTCAGGGAGAGTGATGGCAGCAGCCTCAGAGGGCAGGTAGACGGAAGGCGCAATTAGCGGAGCCAGGCTGGTTCACAGACATGCTCATCAGCCTGGAAGCCGAGACGCTGGTGGGAGGAAATCAGTGCTCTGTCTCTTGGAAGAGAGCAAGGCACGGGAACTGGTGCGGACACCCATCCTCTGCTAGTCTCTCAAACTTGATTTCCTATGCTGTTAAAAATATTATAGTGACATTAAAGGAAATTTAAAACCAATGAAAACACTGCCATGATCCCAGCCATTGCCATTCCCCTCGGGGCCCGACTCCTATCACACAGACGCCTACACACACCTGAAGTTGTGCGGCCATCGGTGCGTTCTCCTTTCACTTGGCTTTACAGCATCAGTATTCCGGACTGTTCTGCAACCTTGGGTGTCACTTTTTATGCTTCTGTTCTGTTGAGGAGAGTCGAATCCCAGTTTTCTAACCCTGCTATTCTTCACTTGGACATTTAAGCAGCTCCCCATGGCGGCCTGTTACAAATGTCACGCCCTCCTGAACATGGCCATGAGTGTAGGCCGTCTCTGTCCTCTGATATCTTCCTAGGAAAGTCGTGTTGGGTAGGAGGCGTGATTGGTGTTAAAGCTCTTGATTCCACTGTCCTCCAGCCTAGTCGTTTTCAAGAAGGAGACGAATGCCTCTGAGGAGGGCCATAAGGTCACAAATAATAAGTCAAGTAGCACAACATGTGTATTATCTAGAAATAATTAATCATATATGGTGGCACATGATGAAACATTTTTTTTTTATGGAGTACTATCCTAGTGGCTTGGACACCTGGCTTATGGGTTCTTGGAGGACCAGCACCACCTCTTCTACTCACTCACTCTGCCCAACACCCAGAACTGAATGGCCGTTCCACAGACGTTGGGCAAATGCTTCCACAAGGTGGTCCTGGGCAGCACTGCCACCTGGCTTGCCCCAGTGTCGTCCTGCCGTGACCTCCCTGGGCTTCCTGGGTGCACTTACTACTGTCATTACTGTCATTACTGTAGAAGCTGGACAGAAGTGCTTCCTAGTAACCAGAACCCACATCCATCCCACCTTCTCCGAGAGCTCCAGGAAGTTTCTTTTTTAAAAAAAAAGCATCCCCAGTTTCTTTCCAGAATAAAATCGAAATAGAACCTAGGGGACAAAGGAGGGATTCAGTCTCGTGCTTGAGTGGTGGGCAGAAGGACCGTGGACTCTTTGCCGGCTGGGCGCCCTTTTCCCTGCAAGTGGCTGGTCCTTGCCGCCTGCCCTGGCCAACCTGCGCGGCGCTGGTCTTGGCCGCCCTTCCTTCCTCACATTCCCTCCCAGCTTACCCCCATGCCTCGGGCTCACCGTAGGCTCTTCCGTATTCCTTTTCCCATCATTTTTCGTTTAGCCCTGTGCTTCACATGTGCCAGTTGATTGCCATTCAGTGCGGAATGAACACCCTTAATCTATTTGTAGTCTATTGAAAACCAAATGAAGATGCCTGAATTGAATGCTCACTCAGGCTGAGCGTTCCATCCTTAAGAGGCTCACAGCCCTGAGTGGGTGCGTGGAAAGGCACAGTTATTTAAAAACTGCAAACCACCCAGTACCCTCGTCGGGATCCCAGTGTCGATGCTTCTGCAGTAAAAATATCATAATGCTCCGTCTCCTCTGAGAATATGGCAAAGTGATTATGCAGTAGCGGTTCCTGGGGATGAATTCAGCCATCAGTGAGTGAGTGACATAGCTGCTGAAAATCTCATCCTGAGTTTTACTCAGCCCCTACTGTGTGTAACCTGACACTTGTGAGATGGTGACAGATGCCACAGAGTTGTGACTCTGGCATTTTCCACATTCTGCTGTAATGTGCCCTGACCACTAAGATACCCTTAAACTGTTTTAATGCAATCCCTTCGGTATCTGCGTAACCAGCTTCTGTCGATCCGCTCATTTCAAACAACCCGAAAGTAAGTGCAATATACTAATCTTATTTTAATATTAAAAATGTTTCTTTTATCCCACTAACACACACACACACACACACACACACACACTAGTGAAAGTAGTGCTATACTGAAACACAACAGTCCTGCTCTCTTCACCTTCCCCTCTCTCAGCAACCATTCCTACATTCGTTAACTCCATGTTTCCTGCCACACACTGAGTCATTTGTCCTTTGGCTCAGGTCCCAACTTGAGTTGTGGGTATAGAGAGGCCAGTGCAGGAGCTTGGAGGTCTCTTGGCCAGGGTGCCCACTGTCCACCTCCCCACTAATATGCTGACTCTTTGCATTTCTTTGTGTAAAATGCCCTGAAGTGGGTTGAACCATTCTGACCTTGGGCTGCTGGAAGGAGATGAGGGCAGGAGACCCACTAAAGGATATATCCCCTGTCCTTTCCCTGCACCCCGGTGCTGAGGCTGACCGTAGGAGGTGCTGGGTTCTGTGCAGGGCACACCTGGGCCGTCTTCTTAGTGAGTTGGGTCATCCACTGAGGGGGCGGAAGCATTACCTCTGCTCACAGAGAAGGACCTCAGTGTCTCGCCCGAGATCATAGTCAGGAAGTGGTAACACTTTGATCGACACCTGCCTGCTCAGCTAGACTGGCAGCTCCAAAGAACGCCAAGCGCTGGGCCTGACACACGGGAGATGCTCAGGAACTGTCGAGTGAATGCATGGTGGCGCCAAAATCCAAACAGACTTTTGAAGCTTCAAAGCTACACCTTGCTGTGCCCCCTGGATGAGAACATAGTGAAGGACAGGAACAGGTAGGGCTCCTTATGTCTATTGTTTGGTAGGGGACACTGAGGAATAAGCAGGCTTTCTCTGAAGGTGACCCTGGAGATCTCTGGTTTGTAACTCGAAAGAAATAACACAGCTTCCCCAAAATCCAGGCACTCTCTGGCTTTCTTGGAATAGCAGCTGTCTTATTACATTGAACATCAGGGTGAGAAAAATACAGTTTGTGAATTGGGTTTTTATTAGCCTTGACCTGGTGCCCTTCTACCTGAAAGCAGCTGGAGAAGATGATCTGCAGCCATACATTGAGCCCCGTCAGAGGAACACCTCTGCCCCCTTCAAAGGTCCTAGCCAGTTGGGGCAGGGATTCCCCAGGGAACATGAATCGCGACCATGATTGGACCTCGGGCCGTGCACTGGCCTTGTGTGGGCTAACTGGGGAGTGGGACCTGCCCACTCGGGGAAGATGCTGCCCTGAGTGAGCCAGGAAATAGCTGGGCTTCCAGCAGGAGGTGGGGGCTATGGCCGCAGAAAGATCCCAGGCCTCATTGTTTTGGTGGCTTTCGGTGGCTGTCCCAACTGAAGGATGTGTGGAGCACAGTTTCTGGACAGACACCCGTTCACTTTTGTCTTCAGTACATGTCTTTTAAAAAGAAAAATATTTATTGAAGTATAGTTAGCATGCAATAAACTACCTATAGTTAAATTGTACGATTTAATAAGCATCGACATATGTATGCACTTGTGAAACCATCTCCACAGTCAAGATAATGGGCATAACCATCACCCCCAAAGGCTCCTCATGTCCCTTTATAATTCCTCTTCATCCCCTCCCACCTCCCCAGACAACCACTAATCTGCTTTCTGGCACAAGGGATTAGTTTGCATTTTCTAGAAGTGCATAGAAATGGAAGTATACAGTATATACTCTTTCTGTTTGGCTCCTTTCACCCAGCATAACTATTTTGAAATTCATTCATGTTGTTGCACGTATCACCAGTTTGTTCCTTTTCGTTGCCAAGTGGCATTCGCTGCTAGATGCACCACCACTTTACCCATTGCCTGCTTTGGAGCATTTGGGCTTATGCTAGGTTTTGGCTATTACAGATAGCTGCCATTGATACCAGACCAATTCTGCACCAGGGGCTGGCCCTGCCCCTGCCCCAGCACAGTCCAGGACCTTTTGCATGTCAGGCAACTTGCAGTTTCTTGACTCATGCAGGATGCAAGGCATGAATTGAGATGAAAGTGAGAATAAGTTTATTAAAGCCTGGGACAGGGAGGCAAAGGCTGGGCCCTTAGGATGGAAGAAGCGAAGTACACGCCTGAGGAAAGGGAGGCCCAGTTGTGCTCGGAGAAGAGCGCAAGCTGGCGTTCTTGGTCCTGATGGTTTTATCTGTTTTCTATAGGCGGGGATTTTAGGGGAGGTCCCAGGGGAGGATCTCAACAGAACATTCATCAGGTCTCCAGGTGTGTTGTTTAGTATGCTGATGTATCAAAATAAGCGTACAGTGGGGTCAGGGGTCATTCTCTGGTTAGTTTCACCTCTATCTTGGAGTAGTCTGGCTCTAATTGGGGTGTTTTGTTTTTTTTTTGCCATCTGTCTCCCTAAGGTGATATAAAACATCTGCTCATAGCATCTTCAGCTAGGGAACACAGCGTCTCGTGATTTATTAGCTGGCTGTTAATTGCTCAGCTGTTCCGGCTGTTTGTTCAGCCATTTGTCTCTGCTTCCTCATTCCCTCTGCCAGGGAATTTTCCTAGTTTCTTACTAACCTGCCTCACTATGAATGTCTGCATCCAAGCCCATGTATGGACATAATGCTTTCTGTTCTCTTGGGTCAATACCTAGGAGTGGAATGGCTGGGTCACAGAGTAAATGTGTGTCTAACTTTTAAAGAAACTGCCAAACTGGCTTCCGAAGTGTCTGTGCCATTTTACATGGCCACCAGCAGTGTGGGAGGGTCAGGGCTGCGGGCGCCCAGGTCAACCGTCCCAGGGCAACCTGAGGAAGGAAGTGCTCAACACAGGCTTTCCTGATGAACAAGTACTCGTTTTGCCTTTTAAAAACGGTTGCATGTTCTCTCAAGTATACAGTGTCTTTCTTAAATGTCCTCTTTGCTGCAAAGTGTAGGGAACCTGTGTATCTACTAGTACCCTGGGGGAATCAGTAAAGGCAGCTCACAGCAGACACAGGTTCTGCCTGTTTTCATTCCCCTGGGACATGAAATGCCACATTTCAGAGTCAGGGAGGCTTGTTCTGAGAGCATATGCCTGTCTAAAGGTGAAGGTATAACTGTAATACTGCTAACACTGTTCGTTCTCAAATCTGACTGGTCATGGAAAATATTTGCCTTTGGGAACGTTTGAATAAGAGTGCAATTTTTGGAGAGTCCTTAATTTGGAAGTCGAAAAACTGTGACAACTTTACATAAAATGTGTCTCTTCTCAACCTGGTGTTCCCCACCGACATTGTCCCTGAGTCTCGGAGGCTCCCTGAGAGGTGCCAGGCAAGTGATGGAGAGGAGAGCTCGAATCTCAGAAATGTCCACCATCGTCACTCAGTGTTGGGTTTATTGAAAGCTGTTTTCAGCATGTAAGTATCTGCAGAATGCCTGTTCTGTCCCATGAGGAGGCTTCAGAAGCAGGGACAGTGCTTTCAGAGTTGGCGTAAGGCGCCTGTGGTTCCGCCCTGAGTGGGTAGTCTCACAGAGCCAAGTGTGCAGTTGCCTGTTAAGATGCAGTAGGCGAAAATCCCTGGTTTTCATTTTTAAAACCAGAACAGCATCTCTAAAAATAGATTTATGTATTTATGGGAATTCGCTTAGTGATAAAGGTGCCATTCAAACCTCTTGAGAAAGAAGGGACCATTAACAAGGGTGCTTTAAGTTACATCCTTCTGGACTTTGTTTCTGCGCAGGGTGTGAGGTAGGCATCTAATTGTATGTTTCCCAAAAGTAATACAGTGGTAGCTCAGTGCCCGCCATTAATTCATTCTGACGAGTGGCGAGCAAGTGATGATTGATGAGGCATTTTCTCTTGCAAGGTGGCATCGTGACTCATACAAGTTCTAGAACGTGCAGCGAGTGGCGAGCAAGTGCCGAGTTCCGAAGCCGGCGAGCCCTGAGGTACCACTGTGTATCTGATTTCCCCAACAGAATTTTTTCTCTTTTGAACACTTGGCTCTCCATTGGTCTCTTTATCAATTCCTGTACCTGTATCCCACAGTTTCATAACTATAGCTTTATGGTATAGTTTGATAGCTGGTAGGACAAATCTGCCCTTGTTATTATGTAGTTTCCAAAATGTATTGGGATATTTTCCTAGGTAAATTTTAGAATCAGTTTAAGCTTTATTTAAAATACCCATTAGGATTTTGTTTAGGGTTGCATTTTAATTGTCGATTAATTTTCCTCTCTAACCATGTAAGTGTGGATCATATTTTGTTGTTTGGATAATTTCAATCGTAGATCTGAAGCAGCCAGTGTACGTATTAGTGCTGATATTTCTGAGTTAGAAAACTTGCTTTCTTACTAAATTTTATAGAGTAGTATATTTCAAGTCAATATACAATGAATATTTTCTGCACAGTACTTATTGTCTCTCTGTGCCAGACAGAGGTAAGGGTTCAGCAGAAAACAAAACCAGCCCCAGCTGCCAAAGGACCTCACTGTCTGCTGCGGGGAGGCAGACAAGCCAACAGGAAATCACAGTGAAGTGTGTCTGATGCTTCACCCTGGCAAAGGAAACACAAAGAGAGGCACCCAGCCCAGTCTGGAGGGCCAGGGAAGGCTGCCTGGAGGAGGTGATGCATAAACTAAGACCAGAGAGCTAAAGACAGTTCAAAAGGAGCAGGAGCAGGGAGGGGGTGGGGTGAGGTAGGGCGGTAATATCCCAAGATGAGGCTGGAGAGACCAACAAGCAGCCAGATCATAGGCCATGAAGGGCTCTCCCAGGCAGATTCTCTGCTGGATCCCAAGGGCTGCCAGTCGCAGCCTGGCATTCTCTTTTACTTCTCTGGCTGCAGGGTGAAGAATGTGTCGGAGTGAGGCAGGGCGGTGGCTGAGGGGGCCAGTGGATCCAGGTGACAGGTGGCACTGGCAGGGGTGGTCTCAGTGGGGAAGGAGAGAAGCAGCATGATTTGAGGGAGCTTCACTGGGCAGAGACAAGCTCTGTATCCAGTTTGTTCCTCATGGTGCCTACAGTAATGTAACCGACCGAACTGGGATCTCAGTTGTGTTAACTTCCCAGTCACATGACCTGGAACAAACCCACCCCCCACCTTTCCCAGTCTCTGTTTCTTTATTTGAAGAATTTGGCTCTTGTGGGGATGTATAGTGGGTCAGCGCTGTACCTGGTCCCTATGGCCTCAGTACAAGTGGCAGTGATAATGGTGGTGGGTGGGGACAGTTTGATCAGCTGCAAAGTGTCCCCTTCTGCTGAGTGAGAAAGAAGAGGGGGTGATTCCCTAGAGCAAAGGACATGAAAGAATAAACAAATGGGACTTCATCAAGTTAAAAAGCTTCTGCACAGCTAAACAAAACATCAGCAAAATGAAAAGGGAACCAACCACGTGGGAAAATATATTTGCCAGTGATACATCAGACAAGGGTTTGATCTCCAAAATATATAATTGACACGACTCTACTCTAGGAAGACAAACAACCCAATTAAGAAATGGACAAAGGACCTGAACAGACACTTCTCCAAGGAGGATATGCACAGGGCCCAGAGACAATGAAAAGATGCTCAGCATCACTGGCCATCAGAGAGATACAAATTAAAACCACAATGAGATACCACTTCACATCAGACGGAGTGGCCATCCTAAACAAGTCAACAAGCAACAAGTGCCAGAGAGGATGTGGAGAAAAGGAAACTCTAGCACACTGTTGGTGGGAATGCAGACTGGTGCAGCCACTGTGGAAAACAGTATGGAATTACCTCAGAAACTAAAAATGGAACTGTCTTTTGACCCAGCAACTCCATTGCTCGGATTATACCCTAAAAATGCTGAAACACCAGTTCAGAAGAACCTATGCACCCCAATGTTCATAACAGCACAATTTACCATAGCCAAGTGTTGGAAGCAACCTAGGTGTCCATCAGTAAATAAGTGGACAAAAAAACTGTGGCTCGTTTACACAATGGAATACTATGCAGCAGAAAGAAACAAGGCGCTCCTACCATTCCTGACAGCACAGATGCGTCTGGAGAGCATTATGCTAAGTGAAATAAGCCAGGCAGTAAAAGACAAATACCATATGGTCTCACCTATAAGTGGAGACTAATCAACAGAACAAACAAGCAAGTTAAATGTAACTGGAGACATTGAAGTGAAGAACAAACTGACAGTGAACAGAGGACGCGGGGAGGATAAGACGGGGATGGGGGAAACAGGGGAAGGGTGGTCAAGGAACATATGTGGGGGACTCATGGACAAAGTCAAGGGCAGGCGGTGTCGAGGATTGGGGGGCAGTGATGGGGGGAAAATGGACAAAACTACTTGAACAACAGTAAAAAAAAAAACAAGAGAGGGTGATTCCACCTCCTTTTATCTACTGTTTCTCCAGTGCCATATGAATCACTCTGAACTTGCTGCCGAGACACTGAGCACAGCATCCCCCCCAGTTTCCGTGGGAGATTTTCCTCCAAGGGTAACGCTTCAGGAAAGAGGTCCCAGCCCTTTGCAGCTTGGAGAGCTGGTGGTGGGTGGTGTGCAAAGAGCCAGGTCCCGACCTCTTAGCCAAGTTACTACCTTTTTATTCAGGACCCTCCGTCACAGTGCCAGGTGTGCTCTGGGGTGGCTGACAAACCAGCCAAGGCCTTTGGTGTCATTTAAACTGACAGATGCAAAGAGGAACATAAAATGATTTTGCCATGGCTCAGACTTGCAGAGCTCCCGCAATTACACATCTCTTTTCATGTAAAATTAGATTAGCACTATAGCTCCCGTGTAATGAGTCTTTAATGCCTGAGACCGTGTTAATTAATAAGTTGTAAATGTTGACTTTTGATTCAGGCCTTCCTTGCGGTGAATAATTAATTTTTAATAGCTTTGGACAAATCTACAGGCAATACCATGAAAGGACATAACATGGCTAGTCATCCCCCATTTACGGGTGAGCCTGAGCTGTCAGTTGGCCATCTCAGGGGCTGTGTCAGAAAGGAAAAGATGAATGTGGAGTGTTTGCTTCTGACGTCGAAAGGTGGAAGTGTCAGATTTCGATTCTTGCTGGAATGTTGATTTCCTCCTGGAAAAAAATTGCACTATGTTTAAGCTTAAATGAAGGCTCTTGGAGGATTTACTGTGCGATCTCTGAGATGCATCCTAGAGGTTGCAGAGAGAGGTTCTAGAAGGAAGTCCAACCCTGACCAGAGGGAGAGGGCCCAAGTCTGGCAGTCAGGGACGGGCCCATGTCCTCTGCTCATTCAGAAGCAAGAATTTCTGAACAGAGAAATCGGCCTTCTCTTAAAAACAGCCTGGCCTACCTTTCCAGACTGTATGTTTTCCACCGTTTCCAGGAAGCAGTAGCTGATACAAGTCAGGGAGGTTTCTTCTCCATTGACCCCACCAATTCAGCTCAGATACTTGCAAGGAGAAATATCAACTTACACAGCACATGAAAATCAGTAAAAAAGAAAATGGAAGAGCCCCAGGACAACCCAGTGCCCCACCCCCACCCCCATCCCATGAGGTTCACCGCATACAACAAGCATTTGCTTAAACTCCCGAGTCTTCTGGAGGACCCCAAGGGGAGATGGTTTAACTGGAGCTGGTTGGGTGCAGCCTTTCCAGAAGGCAACCGCAACAACGGGAATGTGGACAGACTTCAGCTCTAGCCCCAAGAGCACAGGGAGCGTGATACCTTCTCTAAAAACATGGTCCGCCCTTGAGATTCTTTCTCTGTAACAGTTTTGCCACCTCCTCCCGTGGAAACTGTTCCCATTTTAGAGTGCAGCTCAATTTCAATTTGTACCATGTTATTTGGGGATAAGAGGAACGTGAATCTCAGAGAAAACACCTCTCTATACACATGACAATGGCTGTCATCAGAAAGAAGCAGGGTGGCAGGGAGGGGGTGACTCTGTCTCCACCTAGAAGGTAACTGGGCTGGGTAGGAGGACGTGAGC
The DNA here is from genome assembly GCA_004026545.1 of Mormoops blainvillei. Lineage (NCBI taxonomy): Eukaryota > Metazoa > Chordata > Mammalia > Chiroptera > Mormoopidae > Mormoops > Mormoops blainvillei. The sequence goes on from PVJD01010298.1 coordinate 21,341, forward strand.
CCCTGGGCTTGGCAGACATGTAGTTTTGTTGCAGTGGCCCGTTGTGTGTGGGTTCCTCGGAGGCGGTGGTTGGCTGGGTGACACATGGGACTTAGTCTCTACGTCCTCTTAAGTTTTACCCTTGGCCAGCAGGCATTCTCAAATTCAGGAAAGACTTTGAATATGTAGCCCCACAAACATACATGACGATGCTGTTGACCCACTTTTTAGGGAGACAAGTCAGGAGAGGTTTCACAACTTGAAACTGCATCACCCATAGGTAGCAGTTTTGGCTGCTTGTCTAGTTTCCACACACACATGATCCATGACAGGAAAGAGGACAAAGCCAGAGGCTCAGTGTTAGTCTTGAGAATACGAGGACATCTCGGTTTGGGTGCTGCTGGACTTGGGGAGAGAGAGAGAGAGAGAGAGAGAGAGAGAGAGAGAGAGTGTGTGTGTGTGTGTGTGTGTGTGTGTGTGTGTTTCCAAACATTTTCTATTGCTACTTGCTCCCATAAACTGTATGCCCATAGTTTTCAGGCAATATTTCGGCAAGACTCCAAGACTCTAAGCAAAATGCAAAAAGCAACCCCCAAGAGATGTGACAAATTATATTTGTGAGAGAGACAGAGAGAGAGAGAGACAGAGACAGAGAGAGACAAAGAGACAGAGAGAGAAAGAGAGAGAGAGAGAGGAAGAGAGAGAGATTTTGGGGGACAGTTTATAGGTTAAAACTGTTTTGCTTTAGATGTAACTTGCTGAGAATACACTGGCAAATGTGGGTGGTTAAGGGTCATTTCAAGACTGATCAACAATTTAAAATCAGTTATGGGATGTTTCTTCCATTATCTCTATGCTTACCTCATTGTATCACATGGCTGCCCTAAAACCAAGGGGAATGGGATCTGTGTATTTAGTTTTTAAGTTCCATTACTTGGAAGGACTTTGACATTCAAGGCCAAGGTGATTCGTGTTTCAAACAATGCCCCTTTCCAGGTTGCAAGCGCTTGTATCTGTTGTTCTAGATGTGATCAGTCTTGTCTCTTTACCATATTTGTGTCACAGTGTTATGAAGTACATTGTCAATCTTCATTACTTCTACTTTATAGATAGAGAAAAACAAATTGCAGAATGGCAGGGTCCCTCCGCTGGTACAGAGCAGTGAGACTGAGAGGGTCACGGTCACCTTCTAGGGCTGGGTCCAGGCCAGTGGGGGTTTCAGGAGCCCTTTCAGTAAACAGTTTGATTGAGAACCCAACTAGCCTCCTACCATGTCCCCAGATAGACAGGTAAATAGATATGTATCGCTAAAGTATAGCAATAGAGTCAGAAGGCGCATGATTAAATAATCCATAAGTGTTTATCAAAACAACCAAAAACTAAGTATTCAGGAACCACATGCAGAATCTTCAGTCACCATGGTTTACATAATAAGAAATAGTTTATGAATGCCAATATTTTTTCATTGACCATCTGCACTATTGTTTACTGAAGAAACTGAGGTTATAAACCTTCCTGAAAATACTTCCTGCAGATATCTATTTGCAAGCCCTTGAGTAAAATGTTTGCACTTATATTTCTTAATGAATAGCCCCTTTAGGAAGTTTAATTAGTCATTGTGTCTGCGCATGACTCATTCATAATCTGGATTTTCCACCGGCACATGGCAGTTTACGTCAGATGAATAGAAACAATATTTTAAAGCAAAATGTAAAATACTCTTTGGCCAATGATCATTAGTTGACAACATGTTTTACAGAGATAAAAAAGTTGATCGGCAGCTGTTGTGGGTTGTCTTCTTGTCTGTTGGGGTGAAAAGAAACAATGTGAAAAATACATGCCTCAGGTATTTCTACATTGGTATTTTGAGGACCCAGAGTCTCTAACCCTCCCCAACCCACTTGACGTCAGAGAGGTCTTCTGAGCTCATGACAGTAACTTTAGTAATCCCTGCCCTGTGCACCTGCTGTGTGTAATCCTCCAAGTAACTTGTCCACAGTCACTGAGCTAGTAAGTGGCAGAGCCTGGCTTTGAACACAGATCTATCTGACTTCACGTTCTCTGAAATCCTGACACATGCCACAACTTACACGTTCCTTCTCTTTCATTTTCTAATTATTAATCAAGCATTTTAATGATTTTATTCTCTTCTCTGTGTATTCATATTTGTACCTTCTTTGACTCTTTCAATAAGAGATTATAATATGAATCTTTGATATATTACAGTCTACTTTAAATTAGTATGTTTACCATTTTCCAATTTAAAAACCTCCCAAGTTAAATTCTATTTATTCCCTCTCACTTTTCATGTTATTATTACTATTTATTTTACTCATATATATTATAAATTCCAAAAAGCATTATATTTGTTGTTATTTTACACAATATTTATATTTAATTACATTAAAAAAAACAGTTCAAATATTCTGTTCAGAACATATGTATTTCTTTGCTTCCATCTGGGACTATTTTTCTTCAGTCTAAAGAGCTCCTTTAGTATTTTTTGTGATGCATGTTTGCTCACATTGAATTCTTTGCTCTCTGTTTTTTATTTTGCCTGAAAACACCTTTATTTCTCTTAATTTTTGAAGGATAATTTTACTGGGTATAGAATTCTAAATTAGCAGTTCTTTCCCTCCCTCCCCCTCTCTTTCCCTTCTTCTTTCTGTTCTTCCTTTTTTAGGCTTAAAGATCCCATTGTCTTCTTTCTTCTACATTTTATTTTGAAAAAACAACAATCAGTCTTATTGCTCCGTTAAAATAATATATCCTTTTTTTCTCCATCTGCATTTAAGGTTTTTTTTCTTTTTAGTTGATTTTTAGGAGTGACCATGATGTGCACAGGTAAGGTTTGCATTTTATTTCCTCTTCTTGGGGCTCACTGAGCTTCTTGAATCTGCAAGCTAATGTTTTTCACCAGATTTGAGAAAATTCATGGCTGACCCTAACCTCTTCTCTCTTCTTCTGTGGGACTCAAATTACAATGTATTTTAGACCTTTGAACTGTTTCCCACATGCCTTTTATACTCTGTTCTGCCTTTTCCATCTTTTTCTCTCTGGATAGTTTCTTTTTAAAAAAAATTTATTTATTGCCCTGGCTGGTGTGGCTCAGTGGATTGAGTGCTGGGCTGAGAAACAAAGGGTTGCCAGTTCGATTCCCAGTCAGGGCACATGCCTGGGTTGCAGACCAGGTCCCCAGTTGGGGGTGAGCAAGAGATAACCACATATTGATGTTTCTCTCCCTCTCTTTCTCCCTCCCTTCCCCTCTCTAAAAATAAATAAATAAAATCTTTTAAAACAATTTTATTGATTGATTTTAAAGAGAAGGAGAAAGAGAGAGGAAAAAACTATCAGTTTTTTCTTCCACTTACTTATGCATTCATTGGTTGATTCTTGTGTGAATCAACCAATTGTTTTAAGTCTCACATTTAGGTCTTTGATCTGTGTTTGAACTAACTTTTCTTGAAAAGACTGTCCTTTCCCCATCGAATGGTCTTAGCACTCTTTTCAAAAGAAAAGAGTGCTCTCCCCTTTGACTGTGCATGAGAGGATTTGTTTCTGAAAAACCATTGGGTTTTTAGAGCTAAACGAGACTGCAGAAATTAGTCCGATGCCTTCTTATTACAGATGAGGGTACTGAGGCCTAGAGTGAGAAGGCGACTTGTCCCGGATGTCATAGCTAGTGTGTGACAGACCTAGGAATCCATCCCCGGTCTGACTTTACATCGGACGCTTTTTAAAAGCTGGTTGCTAGTCTGCTTTGCGCCTAGAGTAGGGTTATGCCAGTTGCTAGTTTGATGGAAGCAGCAAGTACGTTTTCCGTTAGGCAGAAAGTGAATTGCGGTTTACTCATCCCCACACCGGGGCTGTGAGCAGTGACTGGAACAGCTATGGCGAGAATAGGTCACTCAGGCTATTCAGTGGGTTCTGGTTTTCCCTGTCATTTGGTTTACAGAGTCCTTTGAAGGATGCCGAGCCCAGCTATGTAACGACATACTTTCAGAATGCCTTCTCAGTCTTGTGTTTATTGCCCACTGGCAAGGAACTTGTTCTGTGGATTCTCTGGCAGCCTAGAGCCTCTTTCTCCTCTGCCTGCCATCCCAAGGTCAGCTTGGCAGGGCATGGCCTGGGGCTGAGGAGAGAGAGAGAGAGAAAGAAAGGGAGAATGAGAATATGAATTAAATAAAATTCCAAAGGAGGTTTGAAATTATGCCATTTTTGGTAGCACCTGCACTTGATTTGCTCATTCAAGAACTATTGTGTGTGCCTCTTAATAGTATTATGAACTCTCTGCTGAGAACTGACAAGCCCCCCCACCCCAAAGAAACAACACAAGAACCCTTGCAGACTTTCTGGAGAAAAAGAATGCTGGGCATGGAGCATGGAGGTAGCTGTGTAGACGGTTAGAATATTTTCTGGTGCATGGTACTGGCAGGGGGTGTTCTGGGGCTCAAGGAAATGGAGGTGGAGGTAGAGGACAGGGTGAGGAGCCATTCCCAGGATGGTCAGCACCTCCATGAGCACCCACCCACCGCAGCAGGCCCAGAACCGCAGGACTTAGGAGAATTTCTGCCTTAAGGGCTCCGCAGCTCCAGTAGATGGACAGAGAACCTGGTTTCCAGGTGAGGGATAGTGGAGCAGAGGCTCAGGGTGGACAAGGGACAGTCAAGGTCATGAGGCAAAGACTTGAATATCGTAACAGGAGAGCAGAGCTGTCACTGGAGGAGGAGGGCCTGGGAAATGGGGTAGAGAGGGTTAGGCTTGGACATTGAACTTTACTTGGTCAGAAGCAGGGTAATGGCATTTTAGGTTCATAATGGGGGCAACGACAAGCTGTACCAGGTGTCTTACGAAGAGCCATGTGGCCATCCAGGTCCTCAGAAGGGTCAGAAGGAAAGCGTTGGCTAAGGAAGTGCTTGTGGAACCTGGAGCTGGCTGGTTGTGAGGGAGGAAGAGGGGACATGCTTGTGTTTTCAGGGCATAACAGAGGTGGCAAAGCACAACTGGGCTGGGAGGGCATAGCGTAGATTTGGTTGGGATTTAATAGCAATACTGGTAGTAAAGATGGCATTCCAGGCAGGTCCGGGGTAGTTTACTAGCTGTCAGCAGCAGTGGCGGTCATTGTCTGCCTACCGAGATGAGAATATGCAGAGGGAGGAAGAGGCCCTGGGGCAGAACTGTCTTCCTGCCTTTGTGGATGAAAATCAATGGGCTGTAGTCCAGTTTTTAGGTTTTTCCAGAACCTAGAAAATAACTGAGTAACTGAACTGAACTTTAAAATTCTTGCCCTGTGGCTTGGATTGTTTCTGTTAGTTACAAATACTGGATCTTTTGGGATCTTCAGTGTAAATGTGGGCATATCATGTTAGAAATCCTGACGATTCAACACAAGCTAGTGAGGTAGGGGTGTGTGTGTGTGTGTGTGTGTGTGTGTGTGTAGAAATGAGCTTCACTGGTCTCCTGGAAGGTGAGGATGCAGGTAGCTGGTGATCGCTGAATGTGCCATACATTAAACAATTAAAGGAATTAAACGGAAGGAATTCTGTCACCAGATCCTCAAGAAATTCCATTCCAAATGAGGAAATGCACAGAGAAAGACTCGAGACCCTCCTTGTGTCAACATGTCTACTTGGCAAATGTTGGGTGTTTGGAAGGTGGTTGGGCACCCCATTCTCCCATCTGCCACCTGGGACCATTGCAGCAGGAAGCCCACATACCTGGTGCCCCTAGCGCCTGATTTGTTTCTCGCCTTTGGATTTTGATGATATACTACTTTAAAATTTTTTTTTAAAAAAAGGTTCTTGGAAATAATTTTCAAAGGAGAAAAAAAGATGTTAAATTGAAAGATTGTAGGGGTAGTCATTTTGTTTGTTTTTTTTAAGTTACCACATGCAGTTTGTGCTTCTTCTTCCTGCATGTAAAACCTGAAGGAGCCCCTGCCCCCCCACTCCCACCGCCCGCCACGTGTCCTGAGTGGTGAGTGCCCACTCCTGTTCCCGCTGAGCCCTTTGTGGGTGTTTCAGCTCTGTGCTTTGCGTAGTAGCCATGAGCCATGCGTGTTTGAGCAGAGTCCCTCATGCCTGCTTGGGCAGCAGTTACAATATTAACCTCAACTCGAGCTCATTCCATTTGGTGTTTCCCCCTCAAAGTGGCGACTTGACTAAATGGTAAAAATGAAGATGTTTTTGAATTAATGAGGCATAAAAGTTTGTGGTTACTTTAAAAAGAATTAGGGAGGAGTGCAATTTCAGTCAGGTGACAGGAAAGGTCTCCTCATCTTGGACTCCAGAAAGGCCTGAGGGAGGTCGTGAAGTGGGCAGGGCCAGTGGTGATTGTCCAGTCTGTGGATCCCCCTCTGGAGGCAGAGGGTGCCCCACCCCATCCCCTAGGTCCCAGAGGAGAATCTGAGGCTCACTGAGGGCATAGGTGAGGGTGACCTAGGTCCTATTTCTGGTCTGTGCAGAGGCAGAGTCAGAACCAGAACCCCATCTTAGTCTGGGACCCTGCTGGTTGAAAGTGAGGAGCAATGAGAGGGATTTGAACAGGTATGAAAAATGTGGAAGTGGTTCTGCATTTCCATCTGTTGGTTCATTGATACTCTGGCACCAAGGATGTGAGGGGGGGAATTAATTCCAAGTGGGAATGGGACCTCAAAGGCCCTCCCTCCCCTAGCTCCGGAGACAGATTCTAATTGGTTAACTGCTTGCAACTCCTGGGCATAAGACAGTGGGGAAGTGAGCGATTGAGCCAAGGGCTACCCAAGGGCCTCTCCCCTACTAGGCCCAGGCGAAGGGCCAACCTTCTTTGGCCTCGATTGGGCCGCGATAGCACCCTTAGTGCCGGGTCCGGTTTCGAGCCATGCTTGCGCATTTTAAGAGGTTGAGCTGTGGTGCGCCGCTGTCCCGTCACAGAGAGCTCGTCTTTGTCTTGCCAGCGGGGCGGAGGAGAGCGCTATCCCTGCTCCTCGGGACGGGGCTGAAGGAGGCGCGTCCGGTTCTCCAGGGACTGGCAAGTCACCTCTCGCGGCACACTTTGCTCTTGGCGTGTATCCCTGGGGGACAGAGGCAGCCTCCTAGGGCGGGTGGGAAGGAGGCTGGAGGAATGAGGACGCAGCGTGCAGCGCCCCTGCGGTGCTCAGGCTGACGGACCCACGGGTGGAGCAAGGCTCAGGGGTCCTCTCGGCTTGGCTGCGCTCCGAGCGCGCGGGCTGGCCGCTGTCCGCGGTGCTGAAGGGGCGGCCGCGGCGGGGAGGCGGGCCCGGGGCCGCGGGGCAGCACACACCCAATCCGGGGACCGCCCTCCTCCTGGGCTTGGCGCGGCGGTGGCAGCCGGCACTGCACCGAGATGGACTGAGAGCACGGCGACGGGAAGGCGGCGGCAGCGGCGGCAGCGGCAGCTGCAAGAGTCCCCGCAGCCTCGGGGCCGGACCCACTTCCACACCCGGGAGCCCCTCTCTGGGGTGAGTTGGGGCAGGCGGAGTAGGGTTGGGGCTGACGGGTCCTGGGGCATGGGATCTCTTGGGCTTTTATATTTCCTTTCCCCATTGTAAATTTCTTCCAGCTCTCTTCTTGAGCATCTTGTAGGACTGAGGGCTCAGACCTCTGACTTGGTACTTCCCCAGTCCTGGGATAGGGAGCAGGCCCCTCTGCCCTCACAAACCAGGGGACAAAGGGTTTCGCCAGAAGTCTAAGGACAGTCACAAGGTATATCCTCCTCCCTGTCCTAAGTACAGCCCACTGCACGGCAATGGGAAAGGCTCTTTGCCCAGATCTGTGTCACAGGGGAAATACCTCCTCTTCTCTGTGCAGGGGGCTGGCCCCGGGCAGCCTGGCCACTGGAATTCGGCCCAGAGGCCAGCCATCTTTTAGCAGGGAAGGCAGGCTTGAGCCTTCATGGGGGTCGCAAGCCAGAGGTAAAGCCCGTTCCTCGCCTTTCTCCAGTCTCCTGAGGCACCTGAGTTGCCGTGATCAGGGAGGGCTTCAGGGGTGAGGGTCACTCCACTGCACCTGGCTGTTGTGAGTGAGCTGGACTCAGGCAGAGGAGCTCTAGAGTGGACACTGGGCAGGCACTCCCTGCTGGTGTGTGTGTGTGTGTGTGTGTGTGTGTGTGTGTGTGTTTTCCCAGCACGCAAAGGGGATTTTAAACTCCGGTAGTGCCCGTCACAGGAAAAGCCCTTCTCCAGCCAGCTTCTGCCTCTGAGTAAGCAGTTTGGGGTCACACTGGGCAACTACCCAGCCAGAGGAATCTTGGGCTTCCTCAGTCCTAAAGCTGCCCCCCTCCTGCCTTGAGCCATCTGCTGAAAGGGGAAATGTGTTTAAACTTGATGGGTCACCTCTGCCTTCGATCCCACCAGCATTCAGTTCCCATCTCCATCAGCTGGCAAGGTCAGACAGATAGACCTCTTGACTCCTAGAACCTGATGGGCAGACTGTTGGGTGGGGGGGCTTTCCTACCTTGACAAAGGACTTTTGATGTGTTGGGAGGTGAGGGGGTGGAAGGAAGGGGGGTGAAGGTGGAGGGACCATTCTCCAGAGCACTGGAGAGGTCTAACTGTGCTAGATTCCAAGCCGTGCGAGGTGCCTGTTCTAACCTAATGGGTGGAAATGAAGCTTCCGAATCAGTACAGGCTCATGCTGGAGGACTGGGTCTGTGTTTTGTTCTGTCTGTCTAGCCTAAGCTGTGTGCACCAGATATGACTCTGGTGGGCAGCTTCCCTAGTTCATCAGATGTCTGACAGTACTGATGAAATGGGAGAGAGAGACGGAGAGATGTGCGAGATGATGTGCTGGCTTTAGGGTCAGTGTGAGCTGCAACGGTGCTGCAGTGCTGATGGAAATGCATGCCAAGAATGTGCCAGCATTACCTGCATAAAGCAGATAGATCTTTTGGTACCCAGGTACCATTTGTCCCTGGCCAATGTTCTGTAGAGATGGAAGATCATAAGGGGAAAGTGGAATAACTGCACATCTGATGTATACTCAACTTACATTGTTCTTGACCACTTTTTTCGTGGTCAAGAAAAGCTCTTTTGTTTCGGGTGGGTAGGTTTTTACCAATCATGTAAATACTTTGTATTTCAGCCAGATGAATAAATCTCTTTAGAGAGAAGTTGCCTGGAAGGATGTCTGACTCATAACTGTACTTTGACATCCTTGCTGACTTGTTTCATAAAAATGGGAAGTCCAAAATGTATAGTGGAAACCCAGCTAAGCAGAAGGCCGTTGCTTTTGTTTTGGGAAAACAGGGTACTTGAGCTTTGCATGTTGTTTGTTGTGAAAATATACCCCAAAAGTTTGCCATAGCTAGATCAAGTTGGGATGTGTGTGTGTGTGTATATACATATATATATATATATATATATATATATACACATATATTCTACACCTGTAATGAAATCAGGCTACCTATTTTTATTCATAGTTCGAGCCACTTAAATCCTCCTTAATAATTAAGGTGGGCTCAAGTTCTCCCGTGTAACTGAGGAAGATAACTTTTGAGGTTGACTGGGTGATACACAGTCCTAGATTCAGCTCACAGTCCCTGTTCAGAAGCCCTGCACTCGCTTGTATCACGCGCAAGCCTGCACCTATGCACAATTATAAAATATGCATGAAAAATCTGAACAAAACCTTTCTGACTGGATTTCTTGAGGCCAAGGCAGAAATTAAAGATATGGTGATGAATGGTTAGCAGTAGAACAAATTTCATTTTAATGAAAGCAATTGATCTTGGGATCCTGGTATAATGGTGTTAGGGATGGTGGCAACAGCTGTTTTTTGTAAAGGAGCGAAAAGAGGCTCACTTTGTAGATTGAAAGACCTGCATTCAAATTCCCATTTTCCCTCTGAGTATGCCATGATTTAATCTCTCTGAGCCTCAGTTTTACCATTTGTTACATAGAGAAAGTAATACCTGCCTGGTATGTAAACCAAGCACAGGATTGTAGTTGCCCAATATTATTCTTAATATCTGTTGCCATAGCCTATCCCACTGGCGGCAGACAAAATCCTCACACACTGGTGTTTATACTCAAACCGTGAGGGCCATCAAAGGACTCGGTAGTTTGCCTTGGGGTAGCCTGGTGATGAGGGTGTTCCCAAGGTAGGGATTGTCCTTGGGTCTGCTGTCACCCAGGGGCTTTGGCTGTCCAGAAGTGGAACTTGGGCGAAGGACCAGGGGACTGCTCCCCTTCAGGAGAAATGGCGCCTAAATGCCCAAGGCCATGAGGAATCTCTTCAGAGAAATCCCTTCAAGAAAGGGCAGGTTTTGTTGCAGGGAGAGGCTGCCATGGTACCTCCTGAGGTTCTCTGATATTGGGTTTTCCTCCAACATGTGTGTCATCTTCTGTCCCACATGCTCGTGGTAATAGGTAACACTGGGTGAGAGGTTACTCCAGGACATGCTTTCCTGTAGTAGCGCCATCCTCGTAGCAACTCTGAGAGGTAAGAACCATTACCACCCCTAATAAAACCAACGAGGAAACTGAGGCTCAGAGAGGTTAGATCGCAGGTGCCCAAGGTCTGGCTGTGACACCTGCCCCTCCAGCAGGAGGAGAGGGCCTCACGGATGAGCCAATGGCACAGAAAGCAGCACACCCGTGGGTCACCCTGGTCTCCACACTCACAATCCAATGGTCCACCCACACTGAGGTGACAGCACCCTCCCTCCCAGGCCAGTCAGATCATCCCATCCTCACCCAGGGATGGAGACTGTGACCCATCCACAGGGACAGCAGCCACAGCTGTGAGCAGGTCTAGAAGGTGGAAGGGTCCTTGGAAGTTAATGAGACTGACCTCTCAGGATATGAAGAGCCTGAGGCCCAGAGAGGGAATGACTCATCTGTGGCGGGGTGGGGGTGGGGTCTTAATTTTATCCCCAGGGCAAGGGGCCCTCCTCATGCCCGCTCCAGCAGCGCCTCTCTGGGAAGCCTGAGCTGTTGCTGGAGCTCTGTCAGAAAGGGCTTTCTAAATCCAGGGACCCCTGTGGGTGCCAGAGATGCCCCCAAAGTGTGCAGTTCCCCCAGCCCCTGGCTCCTGTACCCAGGAAGCAGTTCCTTCTAGCCTCTGCTGGCACAAGGTTGCATTTGCAGACCGCATTGATTTCCATTTCCCCGGTGAGGAGGTAATTTAAAGGTTATTCAGTTGAGTTTCTAGTTCCCTTGGCTTGAGACCTTTCTCCCAAAATACCTGCTGCTAACAGCCTGGGAACAAGGCATTGATATAAAAAGACATGCTTGCTGCCCATAAACTTGAATTACTTATGAAGCGTGTAGATCTCTTAGAGCTGCTTTGCACAGATGCCCCGCCTCAGTGGTTACTTAATGAGCATACCTGTGAGCTTGCTTTCTAAATTGAAGGGCATTTTATGAGGCTAACCCAGCTGCCACTTTTGCAGGCACGCTACTCTCCCTGAGCTGCCATTTCAGTCACTGGCCCCCCTCCTCTTCGGTCTCCTGCCCTGAGCTGAGCCCCCGCCCCTGCAAGCCTCAGCTCCTTCCTCTCCTAACCCCTGAGACCACGCTCTGTCTGTTTTCCCTCTACATTCTCTCTGGATTCTGTCCTTCCCCCAGGCCTTGCGGCCACAACCCTGATTAAGCTCCTCATTATTGCTGACTTCTTGCAATATCCTTTGACCTAGCTGTCTCCCAGCATGGCAGGCACTGGGTGGGCTCCTTTTAGCCTTGCCTCTGGGTGCCCTAGGCAGATCCATCTTTCAGGAACACTGGCTCTGCGCTTGTCACTGCTCTTCTGACAAATCTGCCCTGGCCCCCTGCTGCCTCTAGCCCTGACTGGAAAGCCTTTCTGCAGGCTGCCCAACTCCCTGCATTGCAAAGCACAGAGCCAAGGCCCCTCCTGCAGCCTGGCTCTCCCCGCTCTCCCTCGCAGTGCTCTTCCTTCTGCCTCGACATGGCCCTTCCCTCTCCCACCTCCTCCAGACCCAATTGCAGAGCTGCCTCACCCAGGCTGCCTCCCTCCTCTGGCTCCCCCCACCCCTGCCTAAACCCAGAGCACACTGGCTCAGTCATTCATTCCGAGGAATCAGTGGAGCCTTGCTGCAAGTCAAGTTCAATGCTGGGTATCAGTAATGCTGGTGTGTGTTGTTGGTTGTATTGTGTCCTCCCAAAAGATACATTGAAGCCCTAACCCCACGCCCCACCCTACCTGTGAATGTGACTTTATTTGGAAATAGGGTCTTTGCAGATATAATCAAGTCGAGGTCAGGAGGGTGGTCCCTAATTCAACAGGACTGGTGTCCTTTTTAAGAAGAGGGAAATTTGGATTCAGACACACACCCAGAGGAAAGGTCATGGGAAGACCCACGAAGATAGAGGCAGAGATTAGAGTTATGCCATGATAAGAAGAAGAAGAAGAAGAAAAAAAAAAGCCTGAGGCCACCAGAAGCTGGAAGAGGCAAGGAAGGATTCTTCTTACGGTCTTCAAGGGGCGCGTGGCCTACCAACACCTCGATTGTGGACTTCTAGCCTCTAGAATTGTGAGAAAATGAATTTCTGTTGCTTGAAGCCACCCAGTTTGTGGCAGACCTAGGAAACTAACACAGCGAGGACCCGGTCCCAGCCCTCAGCATGCTGATCATTTGCAGGGAGACAGATAAAATCTTTATGAGTCAGTGTAATTAATGAGGGTAACGGGAGGTACGCAGGGGTGTGATGAGAACCCTGAGGGTGGACCCTCCTCCAAGTAGCCTTCCATCTCCTCTCTGGGTGGCAGTTGTCAAGCAAAGCCCCCTTAGGGAGGGGAGGCCCAGACCCCAGTGTCCAGAGATGACGGGAGCCAACCAAGGGAAAGAAAGGCAGGTGGCCCAGGCCAGACGAGCAAAGGCGCCGGACGGAGGAGCAGCAGGCGGAACCAAGGGGCGGGGAGAGAGTTATTGCTGAGGCCCACAGGCGTAGCGCTGAGGGGCTGTGGTTTGCCAAGGAGTTTGAACTTGAACTTGCTTCTGTGGATATCAGCGAACCATGGAAAGGAAGTGACAGGGAGCAGATAGTACTTTTCAGTAAATTGTCTCATGTTGACATGAAGGATGGATCAGAAGGGTAACAGTGTTAATAGAAGCTGAGACCTTGGAAGTGAGCCGAGGGTTAGTCCCCCCAGGCAGAATAGAGGGTATGGATCTGCAAACTATTTTGAATTTAACGGCATCAGAATTTAAGGACTCACCGCATATAGAGGCCCGAGGAGAGGGAGAAGCCACAGGAGCTGACGCCTAGATCCCCAGCCTGGTTCCTGGAAGCAGATCAAGAAGGCGGAATGGTCCTGGGCATTAGGGAGGCTGACCTTTGAGGATGTGAAGAACCTGAGGCTCAGAGAACTGTCTGGAGAGGAAGACATTGTCGTGAGGGAGCAGAGGAGGATGCTGGGCTCAGTTAGGGGCAGGTTGAGTGTGGGGGACACCCAGGTGGCTGCGGAGGCCTGAAGCTTGGAAGGGAGGACTATACTGATGGTACAGGTGGGGCAACACAAGGAGGGAAATAGGACCTGGAGCCAGGGGCACGGGCCCCATCATTTTGGTCCCAGCATGGAGTGGGAAGAGCATGGGAGTAGAACTGACTCCTACCTGAGAGGTGGGACAGAGAAATTTGGAGGACAATGGTGTGTGGCCGCAGCACCAGGAAGCAGAGAGTTTCAAAGAGGGGCAGTTGGTGTGTCTCAGGCCAGCCACAGTGAGGACCCTAAGGAGGGCATCAGACAGGGCCACCGCATTCAGGAATGACTCTTCTGAGCAGCAACGCATCTGTCACTTCTTGCCTTCCCTGTGTCTTCTGTCTACCCTTGCATATGACATGCCCTCTTTTCCTGACACCTCTCCTGACATCTCTCTGGACCATGCAGCCCGGAACAGGCCTGGCGAGGTGACACAGGTGGATGCCTGGACACCATACAGCAGACTCTCCTGGGCCTCAGCCCTGAGCCACAGCCCTTCCTCTCAAGATCACCGTGTCTGTTGCTATGAGCGCCTAACGGCAGCCTGGCGACTGAGGGTAGGGTGGGGCTGCAACCTGGCCTGACGTCAGGTGCCTGAGCCTCCTGTCTCCACACCTGGTTGCAGCTGTATCCATTCTTTGCAGGGCCCGTCACCATGGGCGGCTCTGCTCCTCCGCCTCATGGGGATTGTGCCACGGGTGCGCCAAATGATCCAGCCCCTCTCTGATTGCTGCCTGCCAGGTTGGTCTGTGTGCATTGGTGTGGTGGCTTCTCTGATGTGACTTCTGGACCCTCCTACCCCAAAACTCACCCATTATGTACCTCCCTTCATGCCTGACCTTCCATCATTAGAGAGTCTTTTGTTATAGGGCCTCATAGGTTTCAACATAAGCAGGAGTTGATTCTGGCACTTTCTTTCCAATAATAATTTGTTGAGAAATTAGTCAAGAAACAAAAGATCGTAAAATATCTAAATGATTCTATAATATATAACATACAATTTAGTCATTTTTCATCCCCTCCTTCCATCTCGTTCCCCCCCTTCCATCTCACTCCCCCTGCCACTGTTACCAAAGGGTGTTGTTAACAAAAGCACCCTCTGGTAACAGTGGTGCTTTTCCAGATCTTGCCCCATACATTCACAAAGCCATGTGAGTACACACCCCCAGCACCCCCATACGTAATTTACATATTATGTAAATGAAATAGAATCATGCATGTTGATAAGAAGCTTGCTTTTTCCCTTACCAATATATTTGGAGATCTTTACATGTCAAGACAAATAGACCTCTCTCATTTAAAAAAAAAAATCGATAGAATTCTGTAGTGCATCATAATTTATTTAATCGTTTCCCTCTTGATGGACAGTTAGGTTCTTTACGTGTTATTATTATTCCAGAGAGTGCTCTTCTCGCACACACCTCTGTGTGCACGTGTGTAAGTTTCTCCACAGCATAGATTGCTGGGCACAGAATTCCTAGGCTACGAGGGCATGCCCGTGACAAATACCAACAGACACTCTCAAGTTGTCAGCTAAAAAGAATGCATAAATTTATGTCTCCCAACAGTGTGGGTTTATCAATAGAGGCTAACCCATCATTCCTTTTACTCCTCGTTCCTCTGACGGGCGAATGAAAAGGCATTTCCTTGCTCTTTTTTCTGTTTCCCTTATTACCAGTGAGACTGAATATACTTTTATGTGTTTATCGACTAGGCATACATTTTGTGACTTATGTTCATGTCCATTGCCATTTTACTGTTTAGATATTTGTATTTTTTATACTGAGTTATAGGAGCTCTTTCTAAGCTCTGGTTATTTCGCAAGTATTTTCCCTTTGTTGCTTATCTTTTAACTCTGTCTAGGGTGGCTGTGGTGCTACGGAATTTCCAAATGTTTATGTTGTAAGAGCCATCCATCAGAGGCTCATTTTTCAGTAGTGGGGAAAAATGGAGGTTCGAGGTTTATCATGTGGCATTCTTGTCTCTTCTCTGGTCTGTTTGCTCTTTGACTTTGAACAAAACCCCTTAACCTCACTGAACTTCAGTTTTGCCAACTATATCAGTCCATCCTGCCCAACCTCACCACCCAACTGCTGCAGGGATCATGGGAGAAGCTTGGACAGAGACTCATAGCCATTCTGAGCCCCACAGTTAAACAAATTTGTTGATGAACATTGAGATCCACTTTTTCAGCACAGGTCTTGCTTGGCAGTGGTTTTCAGGGCACCACCCTGCCCCAGAGGTGGTCTCCTTTTTCAGGTGTTTTTTGAGTGCCTGCCTGTGCTGGGGATGTCAGCTCATGGCTCTGCAAAGGGAAGTGTATCAGTTTGCTTGAGCTGCCATACAAAATACCACAGACTGGGTGTCTTTCACAACCAAAATGTTTTTTTTCTCCCAGTTCTGGAGGTCAGAATTACAAGATCAAGTTATCAGCAGGCTTGGTTTCTACTGAGGCCTCTCTTCACGGCTTGTTGATGGCTACCTTCTCATTTTTTCCTCACGTGGTCATCCCTTGGTATATGCCCTAATCTCCTTTTCTTATAAAGACATCGGTCACATTGGATTAGGGCCTACTCATGTGACCTCATTTTACTTTTTAAAAAATTTTATTATTTTTGACTTCCTGCCGAGACGGAAGCATATGTAGATACACATTGTCTCCTCGCTCAACCAAAAGAAGGAAAACAAATTTAAAAACAAAAAATAACCAGAACTGCCAGAAAATCAAACTGTATGGAAGTCCGGTGACCAAGGAGTTAAAGAAGAAATATTCATACAGACCGGTAGGAGGGGCAGAGATGGGCAGCCAGGGATGGGGAGGATGCAGCAAGGCTACAGCTGGCTGACTAGGTGGTTCTACATTTGCGTGCAGATAAACCGGGAGGAACAACTGGGGAGTGAGGGAGACAGAGCAACCCGGGGTTCCAGCACAGGGAAGTAAAGCCTCAGAACCTCTACCAGTAAAGGTGTACAACCCTCTGGGGTTTGTGGCAGCAGGAAAAACTGTCAGTCTCACAGGAGAGTTCGTTTGAGAGATCCACAGGGTCCTAGAGCGTACACAAACCCACCCAACCACATGGGAATCAGCTCCAGAAGGGCATAATTTGCTTGCAGGTAGCAGGGGAAGTGACTAAAAGCCAGCCAAGAGCCAAGCAAGCAGCATTGTTCCCTCCCAGACCACTCCCCCATATACAGCGCCACAATGCAGCAAAGTGGGTTGCCCCACCCTGGCGAATACCTAAGGCTCCGCCCCTCACAACATAATAGGCATGCCAAGACAAAAAATATATATAAATGGCCCAAATGAAAGAACAGATCAAAGCTCCAAAAAAGAACTAAGTGATGAAGAGATAGCCAGCCTAACAGATGCAGAGTTCAAAACACTGGTAATCTGGATTCTCACAGAAATGGTTGAGTATGGTCGCAAAATGGAGAAAAAAGTGAAGGCTATGCCATGTGAAATAAAGCAAAATATACGGGGAACCAACAGTAAAGGGAAGGAAACCAGGACTCGAATCAATGATTTGGAGCAGAAAGAAGAAATAAACATTCAACCACAACAGAATGAAGAAACAGGAATTCAAAAAAATGAGGAGAAGTTTAGGAACCTCCAGGACAACTTTAAACACTCCAACATCCAAATCATAGGGGTGCCAGAAGGAGAAGAGGAAAAGCAAGACACTGAAAACTTATTTGAAAAAATAATGAAGGAGAACTTCCCCAATCTGGCAAAGGAAATAGACTTCCAGGAAGTCCAGGAAGCTCAGAGAGTCCCCAAGAAGTTGGACCCAAGAAAGCGCATCCCAAGGCACATCATCATTACATTTCCCAAGATTGAAGATAAGGAGAGAATCTTCAAAGCAGCAAGAAAAAAGGAGACAGTTACCTACAAAGGAGTTCCCATAAGACTATCAGCTGATTTCTCAAAAACAACGTTACAGGCAAGAAGGGGCTGGAAAGAAGTATTCCAAGTCATGAAAGACAAGGACCTACATCCAAGAATACTGTATCTGGCAAAGCTATCATTTAGAATGGAAGGGCAGATAAAGTGCTTCCCAGATAAAGTAAAGTTAAAGGAGTTCATCATCACCAAGCACTTGTTATATGAAATGTTAAAGGGGCTTATCTAAGAAAAAGAAGATCAAAACTATGAACAGTAAAATGACAACAAACTCACAACTATCAACAACTGAACCTAAAAACAAAAACAAACTAAGCAAACAGCTAGAGCAGGAGCAGAATCACAGAAATGGAGATCACATGGAGGATTATCAGTGGGCAGGGGGTGGGGGGAGAAGGGGGAAAAGGTACAGGGAATAAGAAGCATAAATGATAGTCACAAAATAGACAGGGGGAGGTTAAGAATAGCACAGGAAATGGAGAAACCAAATAACTTATATGTATGACCCATGGATGTACACTAAGGTGGGGGTGGCGAGTATTGGAGGGACTGGGGATATCAGGCAAAGAGGGAGAAAAAATGGGACAATTGTAATAGCATAATCTATAAAAATATATTTCAAAATAATAAAATAAAAATTTTTATTGTTGTTTAAGTACAGTTGTTTCCATTTTCCCGCCACCACTTCCCCCATCCCACCAACCCCCACCTCCCCCATTTTTCTTAATCACCTCTTTAAAGATCCAAATATGTTCACATTCTGAGGTAATGCATGCTTACTTCAACATATGAATTTTGGGGGCACAGTTCAGCCCACAGCAGGGAGATGGCACTGTGTCTGGATCAGAATCAGGTAAGTGAGTCTCAGAGACGTTCCTGCACCTGCTTCAAGTCACCCAGTGAGTGGGCTGCAGATCTGAACTTGGGCCCATCTGTTTGTCCCTTAGTTCAGGCTCTGCCCCCGGCCCAGGCAGCCTGACTGTTGGTAAGGCTGTTTTGGCTCTGCTGCCCTGACTTCCGGCTTGCTGATTGCCTACCTGTGTCCCGGCCTCCCTGTGGCCCCGTAACTCACTCTTCTTGCACAGAGGACCTGCTCCGAGCTGACTCTCCCTTTGTTCCCTTGGAAAAGGGTTTCAAATAATAATTCAACTGATTAAGTGCAGCTTGTTCAACTGTTGCTGTTTTTGTGGGAAAGATCGCATAGTAAGGTAAAGAACAATTTGGAATGCAGGAAATTCTCTAATAATCTTGCACCTTCACAAAACGGTTTTTGATTTTTGCATGTTACCTTTCCTTCCCTCCTCTGCACATGCACTTGTATTTCACATCTTTGGCATCATATTAAACTTGGCACTTCGCGCTCTGCCTTTTGCACCCCCGTTATAGCCAGCAGTTCCCCTGTCTTTATAATGGTCATTTTAATGGCTGCATAATAGTTCACTGGGTTGATGTACTCTTAATATTTGGACATAAAATGTTTGGGTGCCTCCAATTGTTGAGCATTTGAATTGCCCATTTGTGGTATTATAGATAATGATATAATGCGTGTCTTTGTACGGGAAGCTTTTTGCCTCTCCTGAATTACTTTCTGAGGAAAAACTCCCAGGAGTTGGGTTACCGAGTTAAGGGTAGCAGCAGCAGCCTCATGGTACCTCGAAGAGCCATAACATCTCTTTATGGAATTAGCACGCCGATATTCCATGCCACCGACAATGAGTGACCATGCCAGCCTCACTGTGCTGTCCCTGGCATCAGGTCTTAATACATTTGACCATTTTAATATACTTAAAAGGGTACCTACCTCAAGACTGCTTTAATTTGTACTTCTTTAATAACCAACGAAGAAGGAAGAACATTCTGCAATAGATTTGTGTTTTCAATTTTTTTGTTGTTGTTGTCACTTTCTTTAAAAATAAATAAATAAATAAAGGAATACCTGCAGTCTAGGCAAATGGATAGTAATCCCTTGGGAAATCCCAGCCCTTTGATTGTCTTGAGGAGTTTGTTGGTATAAGGAATATTTAGACTTCCACACGCAAAAGGCCTTCTGGTCAATGATAGACATAAGCCATCAGATGGGGCCGGCTGGACCTGCCACTTCTGGGAGCAGACAGGGCTGAGAAGGGGCCAGAGTCCTCGGAGCTACCTGGTGGAACCTGACATCAGCTGTTCGCGGGGTACTCCAGGCGACCTGGTTCTCAGGCAGGCCATCGCTTCTCGATGCATGTGCAGGGATGCCGTGCAGCCCCTGGCTTGCTCCAGGGCAAAGCCTTCCAGCCTCAGCAGTGGGAGCTGAGGCTGGAAGGCTGGGTGCCCCTGGCAGCAGAGGGCACGCACGTATGGGCAGGGTCAGACCTAGGCTTCATCCCTAGTGAAATCTGTCTCATTTTTGCCTTTTTTCAAACTCACTTGAATGGTGCCCTTTCACCTGTTCCATTTTTCTGATCCAAAATAATCAATGATAAATTGTGTTTTTCCCCCTTGAAAGTTTATTTTAATTGCCTAGCAACACATTGTCATAAATTTCTGTCAAATTAATTCTTTGGCTTTTGTGCAGAATCATTTATTAAAGATGATGGCAGTCAGCATCTATGCATGGCTATTCTTAGAACACTGCTGTTTTAAAAGGGCTTCATCTTAAGATATTCCCACAAGGAACCTGTGTGCTAGACACACCCTTGGAGAACTTGCTTTATTGGACAACACAGAGGAGGTCCATGCCTCTCTCCTGGGGGCCCCAGCCTGGAGGGGGAACCGAAGGTCTTTAATTCTCACAGTGGTGGAGGGCTGTGGCCGACTTGGGTCAGGAGGCCACCATCAGATCTTGGCCCTGCAGAACTCCCCCGCCTGCACTCATCTCTGTGTGGTCCGTCCAAGGTCCGGTCAAGGGCAGTGGTGCAAGCAGAAGGGCCTGAGTGGCGGTGTGCGCAAGAAGGGCCGGGGGCGGGGGCCAGTGATGGACAGCTTGGGGAGGCAAGAAAGTGGTGTGGCTGTGTAGGCTGGGCCAAATGGGGCTTCTGATGAGTAACTAAGTTGCTTTTATTCATCAATTCATTAATCCATTGATTGATTTGCTTATTCCCACGCTCTTTCATTCAGTGCATGACCTCTATGGGCTGGGCCACACTGCAGGCCGAGAATAGTGAGAAAAGACCGCAACCTCCACCATCAAGGAGTTCACAGTCTGGCATGGGAGAACAGGAGCCTACGGCAGGGCGTGCTAGGTCCTGGGAAAGAGAGGGGCCCAGGGTGTTCTGGCAGCCCAGACTCGGGGAAATTCGCCTATTATTTTAACATTTCTGCAGATGCATAGTTTTTACAATATACGCTATCGCGTGATTTGCCTTTCTCCTCTCCATATTTTGTTTTTAAGCACAGTTTCTTATTTCTGCAGAGCCTTCACATGTGTTAAGTCTAAATGGCTCCATGATATTTGTGAAGTTGATGAAATAAACATTCATCTACTGTTAGACTCTTAGGTTGCTTCTAGGTTTTGGGGACAGTTAACATTGGACACAGAGGCTTGTGCTCCTTTCCCATTGCGCACCCTGGGCTGGAGGGTATGGACTTGCTTGTGGTTCTTCTAATGCACTGCCATGGGCTCCCCTCACCGCTCCCCCAGCCCCCACCCCTGCCTGCCCTCACGCTAGTTTCTGGTACTGGGATGGGCAACAGATACACCCGCCCCCAGACACACACGTGGGTGTGTATATGTGAATTTCAGTTGAGTGTGTATGTGTGCCATGTTATTGAGCGAAGGAGGGAAGATATTGGAAACTGAGTCTGATTAATAGTGTTCCGGTAGCAAGTGGGAGTGGGAGTGGTCAGGGAGGCTGTTGCAGCAGCAGCACCCAGGTGGGACCTGACCAGAGAAGTGGTCAGTGTAGACACGAGAGGAAACCAAGGACTTTGAAGTGACCAAATCATCTAGTCTGGATGTGGGGTCAGATATAGCTTTGAAGGAGGGTTGCAGCGGCCTTCAGGGTTGCCAGCGCAGGGTGTTTGGGATGAGTGGACCTCAGGAAGTTTGCATAATTGGTTTTGGAATGTCATGTTTAGAGTGTTGGGGGCCTTTTTTCTGGAGCTGTTCAAAAGACGCCTTCTACACATGCATGCATGTAGATGGGGGGCAGAAGAGGGCATGGGGTTCAGCGTCACCTGCATGAGGATGGGAGGAAAACTAGTATGGGGCCAGGGCAGTCAGCAAAATGGTTAGAATTACCCATCAGCCTCTTGGTTTTCTTGCTGCTGGGTAACTAAGACTTTCCAGCTAATGTTTCTTCTTCTTTAAGGACAAATTGGCACCCTTTGGGGTGCCCGTATAAGCTAGGTTGTAGATTTTTAAGTATTTCGCATGAGCAGAATTTGATCATTGTTTGCTGTGACTTAAATTACTTCGAAAATAATTACTTCGAAAGGAGAAATTGTGTGTGTTTGCCTTAGTAAGACTGCATAATTTTCTTTCATATTTTTCTTTACAATTTTAGTTTCCTCCTGGCTGGCTGTCATTCCCTGTTTTCACCATTACACAGCTGCCAGGCATCCATGGCTGTGGGTGAGTGTGGGGAGGGAAAGGAAATAGTGTCAGTGACCCCAGCGTTGACTTGCTGTTAAGAACACCTCATTGCCCTCAGCCCCTCTGCCCTCCCCTTCCTCATCTCTGAGATAGGGCACGATCCTGCATTTGAAAGCTTCTTCCAGCTTCCAGATCCCATGAGGCTCAGAGTGTCCCATTAAATATTCTGGGTTGGATTTATTCTTGCCATGTAAGTCCTGTGAAAGTCACCTGTATGTGGATGAGCATTCCCCAAAGCATTGAAGACACTGCCCCAGTCTCACCTCATTTTTCCTCTTGAGGTCCCTGGCAGCCTGGGAAGCATCTTCTGCTTAGGGACCCCACAGAGCGTGATCTAGAGTGTGGCCTCCAGGGTCAGCCAGAACAGGCCAGTTCCAAGTGTTACCAGACAGGGGCCTGGCCCTGAGTGGGCCTGACCGGGACCCGTCAGTAGTGTGTGGTTTCTTGACTTCGTGTAGGAAAGATTTCACAGCATGAGTCCACGCGACTCAAGGATACATTTATTAAAACTGAGGACAGTGAAACAAGGAAGGGCTTAGCATAGAAGAAGCAACAGCAGAACCCAGGCTGGGCTGCCCTTATCTCACTAGGAAGTCAGAGAAAAGGGGGCTTTGGGGACAAGGTTCAGGGGATCAACCTGGGACAAGCTGCCAGCTGCCCATTGCCTTGGAGTTCAGGAGACTCGTACTTGTGAAGAAAGAAGTGGGGGAAGGTGAGGGAGTGGCAAGTGTCAATGGCCGCACCCCACGGGGAGATCACATGCCCTGGCTTCTCTGTGTTGAGGCTTTTATCTCCCTCTTGCAGGCTGGAATCTTCAGGGAGATCTCAGGGGAGGGTTTCAGTAGAATATTCATCAGTTCTCCAGGTGTGCCCTTTCAGGGTCATGGTCCCCACTGATTGGCCAGGGACAGGGTATGGGATCATTGGTCGCTGCTTTTGGTTCTGGCATCGTCCACCCGGTTTTGCTGCTTTTCTGGGTCTGGAACTGAAATACAGCTGAGGCCTAGATGTCATCTCTGGGGAGGTGACCTTTTCATTCTGGCTGTAAATTGCACAGCCATTGTGTTCAGCTACCTGTCTCAGTTTCCCTGTTCCACTTGCCAAGGACTTTTCCTAGTTTCCCACTGTCCTGTCTCACAAGCATGTTGACCCTGGGCAAGTCACTTTACCTCTGAGCCTTAGTTTCCTAATCTGTAAAAGAGGAAACAAAGCTATTCTGCGGGGATTAAGTGAGAAAATGCAGGTGAAGCTAACAGCCCCGCACTTGGCACTCAATCAGCACCCCATCACTGGGTACCATTTGCATCATTATTATGGTCTTCATTTTGTAGCCAAGAAACCAAGACCTAGAGTGGCTAAATGCCTTGTATCGCCTGGGACAGTGAACCTAACACAATTGCTAAGGATTAGTTCTGTAGGTAGAAGGAATGCTCAGTTGCTTCAAAGACCTTGAAGGGTCATATTGACCCAACACCATCTTATCTGAGTCTATTACATGTTATAACAGGAACTCATTGTATATATGAAGACCTTTAAATTGGTGAAAATTGGTTGATTACATTTCAGTAAATTACAGTTGAGAAATTCCGACGACTGAGCCCCCTGTGAAGTGGTGGTGTTTATTTTGGTGGGGGGGCTTGCTTTGTTGGGGATGGAACGATGGCTAAAACCCAATCCCAGGGCTCAGAGTCTGTAGTCCAGTGGGAAAGACGTAATCACGGCAGATTGAGGTGAGGGCCAAGGCCAAGGAGTAGGGCTGGTCCCAGCTTGGACTACCATGCAGCAACTGTTTGCTCAAACCACGATGTCAATGTGATCAGAGCAGAGGGAGGGAGGGAGGTGAACAGGATGGACCTGCCGGTAGGGACTCAGAGACCACAGAAGGGAAGAGTGACAGAGCCTGACATACATTGGCACAGGGTCTGACTGTTGTATTGAGCATAGGCTGGGGAGGGGGCTGCTGAGTGGAAGCAGGAGACCTGATGGGAGGCTCTGGAACAGTCCGTAGGCATGATGATGGCGTGTTAGGCCTAGGAGGCAGCAGTGCAGGTGGGGGGAGGAATGCGAGGAGGAGAAGGGAAAGGATCCTGGCTGCATTTTAAGGGCAGAGCTGTCGGGGTGCATTAGCCAACTTGGAGGTGGGTCTAAGAGTTAAAGGGTCAAAGATGACTCCAAGATTTCTGTCAGGAGCAAGTAGGAGGATGGCACTGCCACTCACCAGCTGAGGTGGGGAGGACTGGGGGAAGGTTGGGGCACATTGGGAGCTCAGATTTGGAGAGCCAGGTTGTTGATGCCCATCAGACATCCCACAGAGAAATCCTGTGAGCAGCTGGACGGGCGAGTTGTGTTCAGGGAGGCCTGGGTGGAGACAGACATTTGTCCCCAGATGCCCGCAGCCCTGTGGTAGCAGTGCCAAGGGAGCCCAGTTCCCTGGGGCCCCGCCTGTTGCCTTCCTTTCGGACAGTGGACAGGTAGCTGCAGGTGGCTGTACACAGGTGCACCAGCTACCGCTGCAGAATCATAGGTGACCCCGATTTCCTGGAATCATCGTCAGAGCCCCAGCCCTCTCCCTTTCCCACGTGCCCCTTGGCTCTCAAGGGCAACTTTCCCTTTGAAATAAAGCAACGCCAAGCCTGCTGCTGCAGTGGGGCGGCACCTTCGCTCAGATTTTCCCGTTAGAATGTGACGTTTAAATGGGGAGCCCGCCGGGCGCTGAGGTGCTCTGGGGTTCGCTGTGGGAGGGGGGGCGGAGGCCGCACTCGCACTCTCGGGGGAGGAGAAGGGGGCGGCCGCTGCGTAGCTCGTGCTCCACTTGGCTCCTGCGGCGCGGACGGGGTTAACGGGCTCATTCTCCGGGTGGCGGGCGGCAGTGGTGCATTGTGGTAACGAGGCGCTGGGACCCACGAGCGCCCGCCGCCTCCGCCGGGCGGCCCACCGAGCTGTGCATCTGTGCGAGTCCCCGGCCCGGAGCCATGTAGCGCCCGACTGCTCGGAGGCCGCCCCGCCGCGGGGATGAAGGGACGCGGCTGCTGGGAGACGGCCTCCGTGCGCTCCTTCTGCAGCTCCGGTTGCCTGAATAAATTTAAGAAGGGTTAGTGTTGCCCTGCTTCTGCCCAGAGGCCCGGCTCCCCGTGAATCCCCGGCGCAGGCTTGCTGCATGATCAATCCACGCGAGCTTCTGATGTCACTCCCTCGCGGCGTGGGGAGTGCGGGGAGCCTCGGGGAACCCCTGTCCCTGTACCTCGCCGGCTTGCGCTCCGGTTTCGCTTTAAGCGCGGGGCATTTTGGAGAGGGGCTGCAGCTATAGACGTGTCTGTCTGATTCACCTCTGTAGAGAGGAAAAGAAATATAATCCAGGGCTCTCTTAAAAGAAGGGGGAAGCGGCGGTCCATGTTTAATCTACCCACGTACCCTCCCTTCTCGAGTCTGCTTGGGGCCCGGATGTCCTGGAGCCTGGGCAGAATTGCTGTTTAGCCACAATGGCTTCGTCCTAGGGTTACCTGAGGTATCAGCTATGCTCAGTGCATGGCCCAACCCCCTCCCCTTTGCCCTTTGAGCAAGCTGCGACAGATCAGGAGTGACTGTAAGTGGCCTCCTGGGTTTGAGCAATGGCCAGCCCTGAGGATGCCATCACCAGGGATAGCGGTCCAGAATGACAGCCCCAGGGTGTGCAGGCAGGATTGATTGCCTGAGAGCCCCTTCTCAGCATTTGGGGGATGAGGGGGGTGGGGCTTAGCTGTTTAAGATAAAGCAAACTCATTAAGCACTGGTTTGAACTTCCTGATGCTTGAAACCTTTATTACGGGAGATTTTGCATGAGTGAAACTTGCTGTGTTTACCTTAATGAGTACTTCTATTATAATTTGAAAGTCTAGGGGAAAATTAGGATTCTTTGACCCGTAGCTCTAAAAGACAGAGACAGTTAATTTCACTTACCACTAATCTATTAAAAGCAGCTTCTTTTAACAATTAATGCCCTCTGATCTGTAATAAACCTTGTAATCAACTTTGCCTACTGACCGGTCACCCTAACGATGGCTTCATAAGGCCCTGACCCAGTGCAGGCATCCTTGAAGTTGCAGACTCCAAGCCTCAGCCCTGGAGTCACGTTTAACCGCGCAAATTCTCCTGAAACAGTCATCTGAAGTCTTAGGGTGTTTGTAATTGTGAACTTTGGAAATTTATTTCATGGGAGGCTGATACTACAGCTCTGTCTTAAGAATCCTTTAAAGAAACTTGCAAGTGAATTTTGTCCAAAGTATGATTGGTCCTAATTTCCAGTTTTCATTTTGGATATAGTGTCATTTCTAATGCAGTTATGTTCTTTATGCAAAGTTGAAATGCTGTTCCTGTTGTTCAGATGAATTTATTCTAAGGATGAAGGTTGGAGTTAGAAAGAAAAGAAAAGAAAGTATGTATCAGGCATCAAATTGTTTTTCTTTGTCTGCGGGCCTGATGATTTTCTCGGTTACCATTCTTTGGAAGATTTGGGCTAACCAGAAACATCCAGCCTGGTATCTATTTGTTTTCTGCCTGGTTGTGGGAGGGATGCTCACCTTTGTCAGGTGTGCCCAAAGCAGTTGCACCTCAAAAGTGGTGACGGTAACCAATCTGATTGCCAGACCCTCTGGGCCAGGCCTTCCTTCCTACTCTCTTGTCACTGTCCCACTCCACACAGAAGCTCTGGGGATGGGGAAATCAAGGGGGTGGTGTGTTGGGCACCGTGCTCAGAGCAGGGCCCGGAGCAGAGCTTGCTGTCCGGCGGGAGGAGGCCCGGTGGCCGTTGCAGTGGTCAGCAGTAGCAAGGACTTGGCCTTAGTGTCGGAGGCCCTTGTGGCAACCTGCAGTGTCTCACTTGGGTGCCTTGTGTGAAGGGGGGCCTAGGAAGTCCAGAAAGGAGGAGTTTTCAGGAGAAACTGGAAATCTCTCGGTTTTTAAATGTTGACCAAAATACTTATTTTAAACACTGAGGCAGGACAATGCCTATAAACCTCACCAGCTAAAGGGTGAGAGAGGCTGCAGGAGGCCTGGCTAGCTGTCAACTTTGTGAAGTGGGAGACTCCTGGCCCCTCACACTGTGGGTGTGGCAGGCTTGGGGGTGGGACCTATGTCTCCAGCATGCAAATAGAGTGAGAACGGCCCCCTCTTATCAGATGCATTGAAAAGTATTGGAATGAGAGGTCACTCCAGACAAATTTCCCCTTAAAACAGGGTCCAAGTGAAATTGTATCACACCCCTGAGCCCTTCTTTGTGCAGGTTGAAGGGGAGCTGGGCTTGCATCTTGTCCTGGGGAACTGGGGACTGATGTCCAGCCAGTAACCATTTCAGTGGCAGGATGGCATTGGGGCTTAACCGATGTTCATCACACGGACCGTTACTCTGGAGGTCCCATAGCGTAGCTGGGACATCAGGGGACCTGGGTTCTTATCCTGACAACCGCCAGGCTGTGTGGCCATGAGCAAATCCCAGCCCCTCTGTGGGCCTCAGTTGCCCCCACCCCCATAAACGAGAGGAGGAGTGGGTTGAGAAGGACTGTCCTGCTGTCAGACCCGGGCACATGGAAAGGAGCCCCGGGGGCGGGTCCGTTGATAGGAGACCCCCCGTCAGCAGGCAGTGGCATATCCAGTTTGTTCCCCCTCCACTTACCTGCCCTTCAGCTTGCTTCTCGGCCTTTTTGTGCCTCAATTTCCTCATCTAAAAGATGGTGTTAAACCTACTTACCTGGCTGGGAAGTTGAAATGGGACAATATGTGTATCTAAACCTACTAATTAATCAGTCAATATCTTTCTCTCTCTCTCACTCTCTCTCTCTCTCTCTTTCTCTCTCTCTTTCTCTCTCTCTCTCTCCCCCCTCTCCCCCTCCGTCCCCCTCTACCCCCACCTTCAAACAGAGCCCGGCACCATCAATGGGGAAATGCCCATTTGAGTCTCTTGTAAGCTCTGAATTCAGCCCTTGGCAGCTCATCCCTTGGCCTTCGTGTGAGTGTGTATGTGCACATGCACACAAGTGTGTATAGGGTCTTTGCCTCTTTCCCGGTCAGAATGTAAAGCTCTGAAATTGCAGGCAATAGGGACCCCCTCACCCTGGCCCTACCAGAGGACAGGGTCAGGTGGCCTTGGGCATCCCTGCCTATGACAGCGCTAAGATCGCCACTTCCCAGTTCCAAAGAGCTGCTGCATGCCCTCCAGTCAGCCTCCATCTTCTGACTGGCAGCACTGTGTGTTATATAGATTGCTGAACTAAGCTTGGCAAGGAAGCAGGCAGGGGATCAGGAATGTGAGTGCCAGGGACTTGAATGGTCTGAGGGCCTGCTTTGAGGTGTTTTTTTTGTTGTTGTTGTTGTTGTTGTTTTTTGCATCGTTGAGGCCTGGAATGGGCACCATTCTCAGAGAAGGAACCTCACAGAACATCAGCTGAGACTTGGGTGTAGCATCCTTCAAAAATTTATAGGTAGGGCCCTTTGGGCATGGCTTACCAAGGTGTCTGCTGTTGCATTCCTGTTGCCTGCGTCTGCCGGGGTCCTTGGGAAGAAGAATTAAGGCCTGAGGTGAGGAACTGGCTCTCTGCTCTAAGAGACCCAGTCCTTTCCGTGGGTGTGCAGGATAGCCTTCTAGTGCCAGGGGATTGGCATCTGCCGCCTCACCAGGACTGGCGTCAAAGTACTCTGCCCTGCCCGTTTGACCAGACGTCCTTACCTATCCCTCACATTTTAGTCAAATTCATCCTTGCAGGCCCAGTGCCCATTTGAGCTCCTCCTGAAGCTTCCCCTACCCCCAAGGCTGGTGGTGACCCCTCTCTCAGACCTCTCCTGGGCTCCTTCTGCAGCAGCCTGGGTTATTTGAATGCACGTTCTCTCTTCTGAGGCTGTGGGCTTCCACAGGTGGAGGCTGGGTCTCACCTGCATCCGTGATGTGCCCCAACCACCACCTCCAGCACTCAGCACTTTTGCATAATTGCTATTCCATAACCAACCTGCCAGCAGAGAAATGAACAGAGGGAAGGGCCATCAGAAGCCAAGTGGCAAGTGCTTGCCTGGCTGGTATTTTTCCCTTCCAGCTGGGGTTTCTCCTGATTTACTGGGACTCTTCCCAACTCGGGATTGGAGCAATGGGTGGAGTCTGTCCTGCCTCCCCTCTCTGGTCCCATTATAGTGAATGGCTCCCCTGGAACAGCTGGGGAAGCTCAGAGTTGTGGGAGGTAGAGGCTCTGAGGTAAACCTGGGCGTCATGAAGAGCTTCCTGGTAGAGGTGATACCCAGTTGGGTGTTGGAAGATAAGGATGAGTAGGTAGGTGAAGGATGGGGGCAGACAGGTACTCAGTTAGGTTTGAGGTGTCAAGGCCTCATGACAGGCGAGAGGTGGGAGTGGGCCCCGCTGGTGGGTTGGATCATAAGGGACAGGTGGGCAAGAAGAGGCTTGAGCTCTGTTGGCTCTGGAGGTGTTGTGTGGCTTGTGGAAAGGAGGCTTCAAGGTAGCCCCTACCTTGTTTACGTCCTTTCTGCACCCAGGGAGGGGAAGTACCTCTCTCCTCATGAGAGTTCACTGTCACTTGGTGTGACACATGGATGTATGACATTCTGTTGTAGATATGTCACCTGGTGGGGCCCCTGTCTGCTTGGTGAATGAACCTGACAGCAGTAATGGGTAAAAGCCCCTGCCTCTTCCTGGCGCATAGGAGCTGCACATTATTGTTATTATCGTCACTCTGTGGGTCTCTCCCACCATACTTACGTGCATACATATTATTTCACAAGGAGATGCCTGTCGGGGGAGCAGCGTTTTACTGCTATAGTTTTCACTGTAGAGGCTGAGAAGGACAGTTTCAATGAGCCAGCCTGCCAAGGCAACCGTGAGATCTTGTGCATGGCACACATCTAGACTTTGGAGCCAGATGAGCCCTGGGCGTGATGTAGGAGAGGCCACTCCAGCATCCCCATCTGGTGAAGCGAGGCTACCTTGGAGCGTATGCCCCTTGGCACACATAAGGGGGCTTTATCAGTGGTTGCAAGTAAACCCATTACAGCCATGCCAGTCTACAGATGGGGAACTGTGCTAAAGGAAAAAAGAGGTGACTTTTCTAAGATCACACAGGCAAAGGTAGGACCAGAGCCCGCACGCTTCCAGCACTGACCACGGGCCGGGAAGGCCATAGACTGAGAATATGCTGGACTCTCAAGGAGACTGGCTGAGTGGAGGCCCCAGTGGGTGGGACTGGGTGCTCAATTTCTGGGGCAGAACCTAGGGCATGTCAAGTGTGGTGATTTGGGGGGATTTTTTGTTGAAAGAGGCTAAATACCAGGGGGAAGTTTCAAGTACTTTGATGCTTTTGAGTCAGAATGAAGAGTAAAGAGCAGTAAATGGTAAAAGACAGAAGAATCAGACTCCTCTGTTTAGCAGAAAATCATGCCAGTCATTTCCTCTGTGCTAAGAACTGTTCCAGCAGCTCCGTGGGGCACACAGCATCCACGGCCAGGTGACAGGAACCCACAGCCTAGCCAGCATTCTTCTGATCTCCCCACACCAGTAAACAGGTGGCAGGGCATGACCCTGGCTGGCCAAACTCAGAGCCAAACTCGGGAGGTGCTTGCTGGCCTCGCCACAGAGAGAAGATTTGAGAAGGTACATGCCGTCTGAGGTGCACAGGAGTCCAGCGGGGGGAGGTGGGCATGGGACCCAGTATGGGAAACCCTGCGGGCCAAGTATCTAAGGGGGTGGGTTGGGTGGGCTACATGCAAGGGTGTCCTAGGTTGAGGGAACAGCATGTCGGAAGCACTGAGGAGGACCATGCGCACACACGTGCGTGCGGGTGTCACCATGTGTGGGCATGCCGGCAGGTGGGGTGAGTGGAAAGCTAAAGGCAAAGTGGGGGGAGGGGAGGGAGGCGTGGGCAGAGCAGGCCTCCCCAAGTGCTTTGGATTAGCTGTGCTGTAACTCACCTCTGCAAGGGGGCTACATGTCCCAGCCAGCTTTGAGCCTCTGGATTGCAAATAGACCACTGGGTTGGATTATAAGGGCTGAGAGAGGAAAGAGGGTCGTGATCAGGAGTGACCTTGCCTTGGGGGCAGCAGAGAATAGGAGCTGGCCATGCACTAGTGGCCATTTCCTCAAATGACAACGTGCCAGTGAGGAGGGGATTAGCAGCACGGAGGTGACGAGACCGTGACGGGCCCTGGGCTGCCTCTGCCAGAGCCCTGTTGCCATCAGCGGCCCCAAGGAGCCTGGAGAATGTGGCGTGCTCTGCAGGGAGCTGGTTCATTTGTTCACCGTTTGCCGTGCAGGGCTACGGTGGGCCCACTTGGCGCCCATCTTTAGGAAAGGGCACCCCTTCCTCAAGACCCTTTACTGCCCCCTATCCTGAAGCTGTAATGTACTGACTTTGTCAGAGCGACATTCTTTTCTTTCATTTGTTTGACACATGTTATTTTTAAAAATCTAGTGTCTGTTGTGAATTGTGCTTCCCAGGGTTGTGCAATGAGCAACCTTCTCAACCATATGCCACAGCCCTATTGATAACAACGTTTATCAGGCGCAGCGTTGGGTGGGTCTTGAGGATTATCCATGACCTCTGTGGCCTCCGGGCAAAGAGAGACAGGGCTGCCCATGTGCCAAGCTAAGAGAAGTGACCCTGCAGAGAGCCTGGCACAGGCCAAAGTGGGAGCTGGACATGGACAGGCCCTGGGAACCTGAGTGGGGAGGCCCCAGGGTAGTCAGAAAAACGGGGGGCGGGGCCTCCGAGCCACCGCGGAGAGAGGCGCAGCCTGAGTCTGGCAGGACAGAGCCGGTCCGGCGTGAGCCCCAGGCCCTCCTGCCCAGGACCGACAGACAGGCCTGCTCTCCGTACACCTTCCTCTGACCTCCTCAAGGAGTGTCACAGCGCGCAGCGCTGCCCTCTGCGGACATGAGTCACTCCCCTGACACCTCGTTTTCCTGTAAAGTGGCAGTCAGCTCAGACTGGCAGCAGCATCTGATCAAATAGATGAACAGCATGAATAAAGATGAAGTTACGGGCTTCAGGCTGCCAGAGATAAATTTCCTTTTATGTACTGCTTCCCTCTGACGTGTGTGTTAAAATGATGCCTGACGCACATCTTCAGAAATAGTAGCTGCTCGGGCCGAGCGGTGTGGTGAGGTGGAAGGAGGCCACAGACTCGGGGAACAAAACCCACCCTGGGCAGTGCCCTTGGGTGGTCCTCCGGCGCCTGGCACGCTCGACCTCCTGGCTGTAGGTGGGAGCTGGTTAGAAAACAGATGTTTTTCCCGAGAGACAGCCAGCCAAGCCTCCTGAGGACACCCCTCCACCCAGGATATTTTTATTTCAGAAGCAGAGCAGTTTGTAAGGGGGGTGGGGGGGCCTGGAGTGTGACTGTGAGCTGAATAGCCATTTGGCAGCTGCTCATCTGCCTGATGGAATTCCCTCCCAAACCCACTCCTCACCTCCCCCCAATACACACACACACACATACGCACGCTTTTTCTTGGCCAAACTCTGCGGTTCATCTGGGCCAGTCCTCTGCGCCCTCCCTGTAAACATTCGTTATTTGTAAGGGTTATTTACTGTTGAGGCAACAATTCCAGATGTTCAAGATCATGGTGTTTCCATAGCTCCATTACCCCTCATGTCACTGTTTTTAGATCTCTGTTTTTAGTCAGTATTTTTCCTTTATGTGAGCATCCTTTCTACATCATTGGGATATTTTAAAAAATGCCATTTTCACATGACTGTGTATCTTAAGCGCTTTCCCACATTATTGCCGGCTCAGTATGTATCTGTTGAATGGCTGTGGAATGTCTTTTCCTTCTGTTAGACATTTTGGTTCTTCCCAGGTTGTCAGAGCCAAACTGCTGCCTGAGCATCTTTGGAATGTAAGATTTTTCTTTGTTGTTTCTTTCTTGAACAAATCCTCGAGTGTGCTCACTGAGTCCAGGATGTGACTTCTTCCCCGTGGCACCGTTGCTCTTTGGCTGAAGTATTCTGGTCCCTGATGCCCTAGGGGCTGGGTGTGGGCACGTCCCCTGCATTAGACTTCCGTCACCCTGAGAGTGATTTTTGACCAGGCGTGAAGTTGTGCCTTGTTAGCGTTTGAGCTAGCGTTTGACTAATCAAAAAGGACGCGTTTCCCCCCCAAGGTCAGTTATTATTTGTGGCTACCCTTCCGTTGCCCATCAGCTGCTGCTTCTCCTGCCCTTGTGTGGAAATGCAAAGGGACGCATTATAAATGTTGTCTGTGTAAGTCGGATAGGGCTGGAACCCAAGCCAGACAGAACTTCTTAGAACCCTGGCACCACCCCACTTTGCCTGGTGGGTAGGGTTCAGATAAGTGGTCCCTGGAACTGTCGTTCCTTAGCAGGATCCACCAGGTTCCTGGTTCAAAAACTGTTAAGGATTTCAAGACAGAGACAGTTGAGTAGTAAACCAGGGGTGGGGCCCTTCTGACTTCAGCCCCAGGTGACTGCACGGGTCACATGCCTGTGACACCCACACTCCCCCCATCCCCTGGAGTCATCTAGTTGGAATTGGAGTTTGAAAGTGGCTGCCTGACTGTGCTCAGTCCACTTTTTAGCTTCCCCAGGGGCCACTCCAGATCCAGGCACGGGCTGGCTTCTGATGTGGGGCTGCTTGTG
>PVJD01010299.1:0-23336 GCA_004026545.1 Mormoops blainvillei
GGGAGGTTATAACTTCCTCCTGGGGGGGTGTCAGAAAACAACTGAGTCTCAGCACTGCAAATGCCAAGACAGAGGTAGACATTAGATGGGCTGAACTTGTCTAGGGGAAGTCTACCCAGTGTTTACGGGCATAGACACGCACACACCCTCCACCAGATCCGGAGTGGTGGACATTTCCTCATTTCAGACACGCATGACCCAGGGGTGGGGGGACACAGGAGTGTCACTGTGGTCAGCCTGGCTCAGCACCCAAAAGAAAGCATTGAGTCAGGAGAAAACATGGGAAAGGGGATGTGGGACCTGGGGGGAGGGTGAGAAGAGGGGGCCGCCCAGTCCGCTCGGGGCCCTCCCTGCTGTGTCCACTCTGAGACGGTGTCCTCCTGCCTTGGAGAAGGGAAGCAGATTGGAAGACATCCCAGTGACCAGACCAGAAACCTCCTATCCCCAGGTGAGGCCATGACCCCTGCCTAGGTGAGGGCAGGTGGCATTTATTTTCCCTGCCACCTTCCTGAGACATGGCCCCAGGGACAGCCTGGTTTGTGAGAGAAAGGCGGGTCCCCACCCCCGCTAAGCCGGGAGCCTCAGCTCAAAGATGTTACCCCCCGTCCATCCATCGTGCAGTCCCAAGGGATGAGGGGCCCAGGGAAGGGCGGTCGGTTTCTGAGGGTGGAGAGGGATGAACCCTGGGGAGTGAGAGGGTGAGGAGGGTGTGAGGGGCTGGGTGGGCTGGGCCAGCCCTCCCCATCCCGCTCCTTCCCCAGGATGGACAGGGGCTCCAGCTCCTGGCCCCACCTTGGACTAAACCTGCTGCTGCTCCTGCTGGCACTGCCACTTGAGAGCCAGGCCAGCACACAGTGCTACGGGATCCCCGGGATGCCGGGCCTGCCCGGAGCCCCAGGGAAGGACGGGCATGACGGACTGCAAGGGCCCAAGGGTGAACCAGGTGAGTCAGCTGGCCTCGTGGGGCGGGGTCACGCAGGGCCTGGGGGCAGGGGGCAGACCTGGGGAAAGGAGGACAGCAACCCGATGGCAAGGGGTCTGGTCCCTCCTGCCACACCTGCTCCCAGGCCAGAGCCCGGCTCTCCCAGCAGGTGTAGCTCCTCTGTCCTCAGAGCCCAGGCCTCAGGTCTCCCCAGATTCCTCATCTTAGTGTAGGGAGAGAAGACAGCACCTGCCCACAACGCAGCAGGGAGGGTCACGGGACAGGACCCACATGGAAACCTCTGGCAAACTCTAAAATGCTAGGCTCCTGGTTTGTTACAACCCCTGTACTACTCACCCTGCACCATGGACCCCTGGGGAAGGTGGGACCCACACAGGGAATGTATACAAGGTACAGACGAGCAGGGCTCAAATCCCAGCCCCACCACTTCCCACCGCGTGAACTTGTGCAAGGCTGATTTAACATCCAGTGCCTCCGTTTCCTCATCTGTGAAATGGGGAGCTGGTAGTGCCTACTGCCCAGGGGCACTATGATGGTGAAGTTACAAAAACAGTACCGAACACACGGCAGGCATCGGGAGGTGTAGCCTATGGTGGTTATTGCTACTGTCATCACTGTTTTCATCAGAAATCTGTGCTCACCTTCTCCCTAAGATCTGGGTAGTTGGACAGGTTGAGGTGAGAAGTCAGGATCATAGGCAGCCATAGAACCTTCTACTGGAGATGCACAGGTAAGCTCCAGCCTGGGCAAAGGGGGCTGAGGACATGAGTGGCACGGCTGGTGCTGGGTGAGACTGGAGTCTTCGGTGCCTCGTTTGAAAGTAGGTGCATATCTGGGAGGCGGAGTGTGTCCGCAGGTGGCATGTGTGAGGTGGGGTGGGGTAGGGCAGAGGTGATGGGCGAGGCAGGAGTTGCAGGGATGGGAAGCCAGTGGAGAGGAATGTCCCTAGGAATTCCCCCATGGTATCTTCCCTCCTGGCAATGGAGTGGAATTTTACCAACATTCTAGAAGAAATTCTCCAACTCGGGGTGAGCTGAGTGAGGCTCCCTCGGTGTGCCATTTTTTCGGGACCCAGCACTTCAGGCTGCTTCTGGCCATCTCACTGCCCAGGGTGGCAGAGGGCCACCCATTTCTGAGCTCCTACGTGTGCCGGGCATGTTTCCAAGTGGGGCAGATAAAACTGTTAACTCTTTTGCAAATGAGCAAAACTGTGGTCAAAATCCTTTGAAGAAGTGATTTACTTCCATTTGATAAATGTCGCAGCCGAGGTGCAGAGAGATTAAGCAGCCTGGCTCCAGTCACACGTAGAAGCCTGTCCAACTCCAAAGGCCGCTGCCTTAACCACTATCGCCCCCGGCCTCTCAGGCCCCCCACCCCTGCTGAGTCCTGCCCCTCCCAATCAGAAGCTGGAAGACATCTCAAAGGATGAGACACGGCCCTGCTCGGCATTGCTGACGGCCATCGCAGGGGCCGGACGTTTACTGCGTACTTCCTGTGAGGTGCCTGGTCCGTGCATTCTCCCATCCCACTCTCCCCAGTGGCTCTGTGGGATCCGGTCCATTATGCCCTTATCTCAACTGGGCAAAAGAGGCTCGGGGAGGGGAGGTCACTTGCCCTGGGTCACAGAGCCTGAAGCCTAGGTCTGTTGGGTCCTGAGCCCCTACTCCTGGGACCTAAAAGGCTCGCAAGCCATGTAGAGGATCTGTCACAAATAGGTTTGCACAGACACTCGCTCCCAAGGAAGCCAGAGGAGGAAGCAGCAATGAGGGTAGGCAGGGGTGGTCAGAGAGGGCTCCCTGGAAGAGGAGACTGGCGCTGGGCCCTAACGGATGAGTATGGTTTGGACAAGGGGAGAAAAATCTCACAGAGGTGCAGGCGATCGGGGTGGTAGCGAGAATCAGACATTTTGACGGCAACTCAGACGGACCTGACATTGAGTCCTGACTCTACTGCCCACCAGCTACATTGCCCTGGGCAAGTCTCCGGCCTTGATTTTCTCCTCTTCGGTGTGAGGAAAGTTGAGCCGGGCCAGCTGTCATAAGCAGCTGAAGTGGGCTGAGTGGGGCTGGGGGAGCTGGAGAGAGCAGCCCCCTTAAAGGGGCCACTTCTCTTTGGCTCCATCCGGTTGTTTCCACATCCTAAGTGGGTCTGGGGAACAGATACAGGTTTTGTAGGGCTCTGAAAGTAGTAAAATCTGAAGGCCCTCTTTTAAAAAAATAATACAAAATTAGGGATCCACATGATTGCAGGGAGGGGATGTCACACAAATCTACACATGCTACAAAACTGCACTAGAACTGTACACTCACACAAACGGTGCGTGTGAATGTGGAGTGCTGTGGGTCACGCAAAGATCCATGTCCTGGTTTTGACTTTGTGCTTTAGTTATGCAAGAAGCGCCACTGGGGAAAACCGGGTGAAGGGCACATGGGACCTTATTACCTTTTTCCCCCCCAAATTCCTGTGGATCTATAAGTGTGTTACTATGGAAAGTTGAAAAACTTTATAAACATAAAATTAAGCAAAGGGCCGTGAAGGGGCCAATGCCAGTGATGGAACCTGAAACAAGTTTCATGAGCTTCCCAGGAAATCTACCTCTGACCAACCTTCTGATTTTTGTCAACTAGTTAAGAAAAACTAGTTTTTTAGGTAAGGTCTGAATTTGTTAATGTTGAGCTTTAAATATGAAGTTAATAAAACATTGTGTAGGTCAAATAGAAGGTTTCTGAGGCCACATGCTGCCCGTGGGCTGACAGTTGTGGTCTCTGACACACTTAGATCCCACCCTTGATGCCTCCTGAGCGGGCTAGTCCTCCTCTCTCTGTCACAAATGTGGAGACTGAGGTCAAGACACAGGTGTCTCAACCAGGGTCAGACGGCAAGTCCGTATATTGAGGGTCAGGGCTTGAACCCTCTGACCGACCTATAAGATGTTCTGTCCCCCTGCTCCCTGCACACTGCACCCAGGTGGATAGTACACCTGGTGGAGGTTCCAGAGAGAAAACTCCAGTGGTGTGTCCCCTGGAGGCCAGCTCCAGGGTCCCTCTCTCCTATCCTCTGCCCATCACTTCCTCCCCACCTGCTTTTCCCCCAGGAATCCCAGCTATTCCTGGAACACGAGGACCCAAGGGTCTGAAGGGAGAAGCCGGCACACCTGGCATTCCTGGGAAAAATGGCCCCATGGGGGCCCCCGGGCTGCCGGGGGTTCCTGGACTCATGGGACCCACCGGGGAGCCGGGAGAGGAAGGCAGATACAAGCAGAAGCACCAGTCAGTGTTCACGGTCACACGGCAGACAGTCCAGTACCCGAAAGAAAACAGCCTGGTCAAGTTCAACACTGTCATCACTAACCCGCAGGGGGATTATGACACAAGCACCGGCAAGTTCACCTGCAAAGTCCCCGGCCTTTACTACTTTGTCCACCACACGTCACAGACAGCCAACCTGTGCGTGATGCTGTACTACAACAACGTCAAGGTGACCACCTTCTGTGACCACATGTCCAACAGCAAGCAGGTCAGCTCAGGTGGCGTGCTGCTCCGACTGCAGGTGGGAGATGAGGTGTGGCTGGCGGTCAACGACTACAATGGCATGGTGGGCACAGAGGGCTCTGATAGCGTCTTCTCCGGCTTCCTGCTCTTCCCCGACTAGGGGCAGGTCTCTCCAGCACCAGGCCACCCCGCCTCCCTCAGCTTTCCTGCGTGAACTTGCTGTCCCCGGCCCTTGCGCAGGCCACTCTGCCCACCTGATGGACTCCCCTTTCTGGTAGACTCCTCCTCCAGGAAGCCCACCCAGGCGCCCGCCCCGTGAGTTCTCTCCCTTCTCTGAGTTCCTGCAGGATTCGCTGCTTGACACTTAACCAACACCTCTAGGACTATCATTACTTTTTTCTAAATGTGGAAGGACTCAGGGGGATGTATAAATAAACGATTGAATCAATGAATACGCATGGCTCTGATTCCTCTCCGCCACCTTGAAGAAGCAGGTCTCTTCGTCTTCAGAGATGCACCTGCTACCGCTGTCTGTGGGCTCTAGACTCACACAGGGCATTTTGTCAGGGCTCCGTAAAGGTTGGTGACAATGTTGAGACACTCAGCACCATTGGGCCATTTGGGAGAGAGATGTTCAAGTGTGGTCGAAGACTACAAGAGGTCCCATGGGGCCATCTGCTGTCACTTGTGAGAGGCACTGCTGTCATTAAAGGTATCTGTGCTCACAGGGAGACAGGAGTGTGTTTGAATTCCCAGACTTATGTTGACCCATGTTGAATTTCAGGAGCACCTGTCACGGGGGGGTTTGGCCTCAGGTAAGCCCAGCATAGACA
Source organism: Mormoops blainvillei (assembly GCA_004026545.1). NCBI lineage: Eukaryota > Metazoa > Chordata > Mammalia > Chiroptera > Mormoopidae > Mormoops > Mormoops blainvillei. Next base: position 5,268 of record PVJD01010299.1, read on the forward strand.
AAGAGAAGTGCAATGAATTTGTGCTGAATGAATGAGTGAATAAAAACATCATAACAGCTAAGATTATTGAACACTTACTATGCACCAGGCATTATGCTAACCAGTCTATTAAGTTATTTAGTATTCATGAGCAAGCTCTTAGGTGGGCATGAATGGGTCAGAGAGAGAAAGAGAGAGAGGGGCCTGCGAATCTATCTCCCGGATATGTGATAGACCCTGGGAGCCCCCAAGAGACCATCTAAAACCACCACTACCTACGAGCTGTCAGGACTTCACCGTGAGAGTCCTGACAGTGGGACCCAGCCACCACAGTCCTTGCTGGAGGACCAGGAAACCATCAGCTGCAATATTTTTCCTGTGGTGACTGTGAGAAGGGGTTGACAGTTCAGGGTGGAAAAGATAAAAAGTTTAACTTTCCTGTGCAGGCTGTAGGTCTGGCCTCGGAGCCCAGTGAAACCCACCCAGGTCTGCAGCAACCTGCCCCCGCCTGCCTGGGATCTCAGCTTGGTTCCACAAGGCCTCACGGAGCTCACAGAGGCCCTGGCCAGCGGAGGTGGGCTGTAAGAGAAGTGGCTTAAGCCCAGCTCTGCAACCACCTCCATCTACTTTTGTACCTTTTTTCCTGAAAGGGGCTCTTTCATACCTCCATGCCTTTGCCTGTGGCATTCCTTCATCCTGCAGAACCCCCACCTCACTCCTACTACGTATCCTCTATCCACCTGGATACACTATACACGCAAGTGTCAAGATTCAACACAAAGATCACCTCCTCCATGAAGCCTTCTTTGATACTCCCCTTTGTGTTCTCACAGTACCCTTCACAGACTTGGACTGCAAAATCGTGACCCTTCAGAGTCCAGGCTCCCAAACCTGGTGATGCAACATAACTACCTGTAACCTTATTCACAAAACAAAAAAACAGATTTCTGGACCCAAGGGTTTTTTGATAAAGCTTCCGGGAAGACAGAACTGTGGGTGAGTGGGTGGTTGGCCAGGTGAAGCCAATGCACACGACCCACCAGCTGCCTTTCATGCACTTATTCGCTTACAGATCTGCCTCCCCCGCCGAAGGGCAGGGCCACTTTGACACGTGCCGGCACATGGTAGGGACACGAAAAATGTGTGAGCTGGGAAGGAGGGACAGATAAGGACACACACAGAGCGAGAACAGGGGCCAGGGCCGAGGAGCCCAGGCTGGTTCTCAGAGGCTAGGTGCCTCTGGCAGGGACACAGCCAGGGTCACAGGGCCCCTGGTTCACAGCTCCCCTCCATCAGCCACTTAGCAGTCCGCCCGGTGATGCCCACAGTGATACATCTTTCTTCTCAGTTCTCTTCTCTTTAAAAAAATCAATATGCCATTTATGTAGGCCGCAGTGTCAGATCAGAAACCTGTACTTTGGAAATGACAGTTTTAGTGCCATTTTTATTTTCCATAACTGTTTCCCCGTTGTTGCCTCTTTGTCAGGAGAGACAGGCCTTTGAAAATGCCAACTTCTCTGCTAGGCTGAGGGGAACTGAGGGAGGACTCTCACGGGGGGTAGGAGAGGGGAGTGTGGGAATGGGACAGGGGCCCGAAAAAGGCACCCCAAACTGTAAGGAATCTCTCATGCCACTGGAGGTCGAGGGGATTTAGATTTCTTTTTCCACGAAGGGATGTGAGTCAGCAGTTCTGCGGGTGCAGAGACCAGCTGGTTCCTGCTCGGGGGCCCAGGCCCAGAGACCCCCTAGCCCCTTATCGCTAGTCTAATCCTCCCTCTCATCCAGGCATGGCCCCTCTGTTCCCGGGCTCCAAGAATTCTGTCTTTTCATATAAACCATGCTTTTCCCAGGTTTGCATTGTGCTCACCATGGGCTGGGCACTCAGCAGGGCCCCGGATTGGCAGGGTTACCTCACTGCCCCCCACCCCACACCAACTCCGGGAAGTTAATGGATGTACCTGAGGCCATGTAACTAGAAAAAGGTAGGCCCAGGATTCAAGCCTGGGGGAGGTTGATTCCAGGGCCTTGCCTTTACCTCCTCCCTGCTGCTTCTATACCAGGTTCAAGCCCATCTTTTCCCATGGCCATCAGCCACCAAAGATCTAGAGGGCAAGCCCAAGTGGCCTCGGGCTCCCTCAGGTGGACTCCTGGACCTGCAACTGACTTACCCCCTCGCCCTGCCCAGAACCCACCACCAACCTATCCTCACCCAAGCCTGGGTCCCTTTGGTTTTATCAAACTACTCTTTTCTTTCTCTATCACCCACTGCAGCGAAAAAGCCCCATCAAGCGGCATCCGCAGGCCCAACAATTCCCCAACTCCAAGCACGGATATCACGGCGGGCCCTGTGGCCTGCGCCAGCATCTCCGTTTGCTGGTCAGCCACCTCTGAATGGGGCGTCACGTTGCCTGAGACACAGCCCCAGCAATGGGCTAATATCTGGTGTGAGATCCCTGGCTCCGAGCCCTGCGTCTGCCGCTTGCATGAGGCCTGGGCTCCAGCATTCACTCCTTTTTTGTGACATTTATCACAGGAGCAACGAAACCATGCGTCGTTGGGTGGTTCACACCAGTCTCCCCCAGCAGAAGAGGTGCTCATCGGGGCAGGAGCCAGGGCCGACCTGCCTGTGGCTCCATCTTCCAGTGCAGGGCACCATCTTGGCCTCAGTTTCCCATATTTAAGGTAAGAGGGATGGGCTGGGTGACCTCCAAGCCCCCCTCCAGCTCTAACCCGGTGTGATTCCAAGATCAACGAGCAGCCAGGCCCCTGCCTGTGCTTATCATTGTCATCATCTTCAAGGCCTGCTGGCATCAATAAATAATGACCACCTTTAAAATTCATTTTTCATTATTAGATTTTTTTCTGAGAACAGGGAAAGAGCAAGGGTGCAGAATGGGAAGAAAACAGAGGAGGTGGGCTCTGAAAGAGGAAGCCCGGGGCGTGGTGGCCTGTTAACAATGAACAGGTGCACTGCACGTTACGGCCTGCCCTCCCTTTCTCCTCCGCTGCCCGCCCCCCGGGGCCCCGTGCGATCCCTGGAGCAGGTGTAATTATGGTGCCATCATGTGACAGAGGAAATGGGGCTCCCTTGGGCCCCTCCGGCTGAGAGTATTTAGCTGGTAAGTGGCAGAGCCAGGTTAGGAATCAAGGTTTCTGACTCCAAATCCAGCACCCAGGCACCAGGAAATAAAATGAGGCTGCTCATGGAGGAACACGCCTGTTCTCTTAGAAGACTGTTAGGTCAGAGGCCCTCGGACCGAGCCACCAGCTGTGGATGTTCTGCCAGGGCGGCCCGTTCCCCCCACAGCTGCTGAGCTGGCGAAACCGAACTCACCACCGGTCCACCCCATTTACAGCAAGTCCCTCCACATTACAGAAACAGGACCTGAAACTGGCTGCAGGCAGCAGGACAGGGTGAGAGTGGGGTGCCCAGGAGGGGGGACAGCCAGCTGAGCCCATGGGAGGGGACTGTCAGGGGAAGGCCCTTCCATCTCCGGGGAATGGAACTTCTGCTTTGGACTGAGAGCTTCAGGCTCCCTGCGCCTGGTCCCACCACTGCACAGCCAAACGACATCACAGGACACCAGGTTTCCAGGTGAGGATGGGGCTCGGGGTCTGCGGGGACTGGTCGGCAGGAGCAATAGGGTGGAGGGTGGCGATTCCCATGGTGCCGACCTTGCGCCCCACGCCTCAGAGACCCCGGGAGTGTTTAACAGTGTGCATTCCTGCCCGGGCCTAGACCTCGGGAATCATACTTTCTGGGGGTGAACTTGGGGATCTGCAGCTACCTAGGGCCCAGGTGATGGGGAGGAAGCCTAAAATGGGGGCTGCCAGTGTAAGGGCTTTGTGGTCACCAAGACTCAGGCTGAGTCCTGCTTCTGCCTCTTAAGCGCTGGTGATCTGGGGCAAGTCACGTACTGTCTCAGCCGGGACCCTCTCTGGGGACCATAGGACTTTTCAGGGGTCTTATGTGCCCTAAAGGAGGTGAGGGTCACCCAGTGTTTAGCAAGCCACCTGGATCAAGACATCAGAGGCAGAGGGATATCAGAATGCAGGTCCCCCTCCACCCAGCCCAGCATTCCTCCAACACATGCCTTTTCTTACTTCCTTGCATCCTGCTGAGAAAGCTTAGCATGACTCTTTCAAAGAAATGATTTCACTTATACTACACCAGGGACCTTTTTTTTAATTGTTTTTTTTTTTTAAGGTCCCATCTCATTTCATCATCTGGCAGCCCTTTAAGCTAGAAATTAACTTATCCAAAGAGGTTCAGGGCAGCTCGGGCTCTTCCTTGAGGTCACCCAGGGAGGTAGCAGCAGAAGGGAGGGAAGGTTCAAGGTCAAGTTGGCCTGACTCCAAGTCAGGGATAAAGGAATTGTTGGGGCTGGAAGGAGATGGAAGAGTCCGTGGTGGCGGGAAAGACACGAGGAAGGGGCCAGGCTGACGGTGGTTGATGACTGGGGAAGGCAGCGGGGGTCAGACCAGATGAGACTCAGCAGCCCCTAAAATGAGCCAGAACCCAGATCTCCCCCCACCCCCCGCCACTCCCCACTCCTCCAAGAAGCCTGAGTCCCATCAAAGGTCAGGACCTGGCACACCCCACCCACCTTACCGGTGGACGCTGTCCACCTCTGGGCCGCCACTGCCTGAGATCCCCCCTCTCCCTGAGCCCAGCCTCTCAGAGCGACCTATCCTCTTTCACTCTTCCCACCATCTTCCATCCTGTCCCACAGCTTGGGGATTCTTAGATGATGGGGGTGTTTTAGAAGTGATTAATATTCAATGCGCATTTCCAGCATGCCAGACCCTGACGTAAGCCCTAACTCATCTGTCCTCCCAACAACCTTGTGAAGTAGATATTAGTATTAGCCCCGTTTTATGGGAGAAACTGTGGCCGGAGCGGAGAGGTGAGCTGCCTGAGACCCTTAGCTAAGGAGTGGTGGAGGCCGGATGGGGACCCCGACAGCTGATTTCCTTATGATACCCCAGGCCTCTCACCACCGGTGTATGTTTGTTGCCTAACGGCAGCAGACAGCAATGGCAAGTGCTTCCTTCCCTGGGCACTGGCCCTAGGCCCAGCACGACTGCAAGTGCAGCCCACAGATTAGCGCCCCCTGTCGGGCTGCCTGGCTCCAAGACCCATGTTTTCAACCACCAAGTACAGCAGCCTCTTAACCTAACACACTGTGAGTGTTACGATCCAACGGGTGTGGGTTTGAATCCCTACCCCACGGGGCTGGGTGATCTTGATTGAGGTTCTCACTGTCTCTAAGCCCAGTTTCCTCATCTGTAAAATGAGAAATAGGGATGTCTTTCTCAAGAGGCTGTTGTACGGACCAAATTCAATGAGATAATGGCGTGTCAAGTGTTTGGCACAGAGCCTGGTACCTGCTAAGTGCCCAACACATGGATTATTAAAGTTGTCAAACTGTCATCTTGTGAAACCTCCAGCAAGAGTGGGAACTGATGTTCATTCAAAAATAGGTAGGGTCCCCTTAATCACCCTCTCTTCGGAGCAGGGCAGAGCCCAAGCCGGTCACCCTTGGCCCTGGTCACAGTCCCCTGTGCAGCCTCCCAGCACAGGGCCTGGCACAACGCAGGGCTTTGAGCAATGAATTGATTAGAACCAGATGGAGGGGGCGAGGCCGATTTTCTGAGCACATGAGCCAAAACCCGGCAGGTTTTTCTGGTCCCAGGTGGACCTCCACGTGCCAAATCCTGGGCTGGCCCAGCCAGCACGAGGCAGCGACGGCAGGAGCTGGGCCATAATGAACTCCCAAATAGCCGTGGGCAGCTTGCTTTCTAATGTTCGAGCCTCAGCTTCCCCACCTGCAACGTGGGAAAGTAATCACAACCTACTTCCCCAGAAGGCTGTGCGGATCAGACGGCAGCAGCGGCAGAAGTCTGAACAACAGCTCAGAGCCCTGCGATGCCCCCCTAGTCACAGCCCCGCCCGGGCCCCCACAGCTGTCCTGGGAGGCGTGCAGGGACCACTTGGTGCCCCCATTTTAAGAGCAGGAAACAGCTCAGCCTCTGTGGACAGAGGGGTAATGAGAAAAGGCTTCCCGGAGGAGCAAGGTTTTGACCCAAGGCCTGAAGGACGGGGAGAACTCGGGTCTGGGCAAAGGAGGAGCAGCTGCCTTGGTTAAGGAATGAGCTCCTCATTACTGAGATGGCTCAAGCTATGGACGGAAGAGCCCTTGGCAGAGATGTTCGTGGGGAGACTTAACAGCAGGCTTAACGGTTCCTCAACAAACTAAACACAGAACTACCAGGAGACCCCAGGCAGTAATTCCAGTAATTCCAACTGTTAGATAGAATGAAAAAGAGTTAAAAACAGGTATTCAGACAAATCTCGTGCGTGGACGTTCATAGCAGCACTATTCACCGTAGCCAAGAGGTGGAAACTTCCTGAATGCCCATCAGTAACGAAGGTACAAACAAACCATAATATGTCCATGCAATGGAACGTTATTGAACCATAAAAAGAAGTAAAGTACTGACCCATGCTACAGCATAGACGGACCTTAAGAACGCGGTGCTGACTGAAATAGGTCAGACACAAAAGGTCACATACTGCGCGATTCAGTGTATATTAAATGTCCAGCACAGGTAAATCCGTAGAGCCTGAAAGCAGACTGGTAGTTGTCAGGGGCTGGGGGAGACGTGGGACTGGGGGATAGCTACTTAGTGAGGACCGAGTTTTATCTGCGGTGGTGAAAATGTTTTGGAACTAGAAGTGGTGGGTGCACAACGCTGCGAAGTGCTAAATGACACCGAAATGTTCACTTTAACATGATTAAGTTTATATTAGTGAGTGTCAGCTTAATTAAAAAAAAATAAGCTAAGGGTTGGACTAGCGGAGGGTGGAGGTCGCGTCCAGCCTGAGGATTAATGCCATGGGGCTCCAGCTGTCCTGACCAGCTCAAGGTGGCTCAGGGGTCCTCCTGGGTCTCCGGGATTAAGGAGGGCCGGCGCCACCCTCGCACCAGGGCCCACGGCCATTGGAGGGACCTGAGAATATCCTGCCATAAGACATGGGCTGGTGTGCTGGCAGGGACACTGGCTTTAGTGACGGGCAGGCCTGGGTTTGAGTCCAGGCTGCAGTCCTTCCTATGTGACCCCAAGCAAGTGACTCGGCTACCCCGAACTTCAGCCAGGGTCCTCTCCAGTACAGCACTAATAGCTTCTTCCCTGCGGGGCTGCGCCGAGGAGGTAAAGTGGCTCACTGAGGAAGCAGCATGGGCTCCCTGAATTCAGAAGCTCTAATGAATGAGAACACTTAGAATAAAAGCCAAAACCTGCAGACCACAGCCGCCAGGCCCTGACCCCTCCCTCCCCTCTGCCCCCACCATCCTTTCTCCCTGGAACATTCTCACCCCAGCCCCTTCTGAACCTTCACTTCCCAGAGATGCCTCCACTGTCTAGAAAACTTTCCCTCACAAAAGCAGCCCTTCCCACCCCAGCTCCCTCTGGACTCATCACCGTCTCTAACTAGCTCTGTTCACTTGTGTGCTGACCTGTTTATCGTCTGTCTTCCATGAAGGCAGGGCCATATCTGTGTATTCACCACGGTATCCCCAGCACTCAGAAGAGGGTCTGGGGGATAGAACACACAGCTGACACACGAATGGCTGAACAAATGAACGAGCAAACAAACCAATGAACGAATGAATGGATGAATTTAAAGAAAGAAAAAAAAAACAGCCCTGGGTGGTGTGGCGCAGTGGATGGAGCGCCAGCCGGTGAAGCAAAAGGTCGCTGGTTCAGTTCCCAGTCAGGGCACATGCCTGGGTTGCAGGCCAGATCCCGCCTTGGGGGCGTGCGAGAACCAGCTGATCGATGTTTCTCTTACACATTGATGTTTCTCACCCTCCTTTCCCCTCTCTCTAAAAATAAATAAGTAAAATCTAAAAAAAAAAAAAAAAGTGAGGAGTCACCACAGTAATAATCTACCACATGTTCTTCTTGTCCCCCCATAGGAAGGAGCCAAGACAGCACAGTGATGAAGACCCCGAGGGGTGGCCTCCTGGTGCTGCTGCTGCTGCCACTGCTGGGTCCACTCGATGTCTCCCAGGCCCAGAGCTGCACCGGGCACCCGGCTATCCCCGGCATCCCGGGCATTCCTGGGGCACCGGGAACTGACGGCTCACCTGGGACACCAGGGGTAAAGGGAGAGAAAGGTGCTGTGTACTTTGGGGCTACATTGGTGTCACTGATGGAGGCCCCACCTCCTACCTCCCAAGTCACAGTTGCCCACTTTAGAGCTTGCAAAAACACTTGTAAATCCATCAGCTGGTTGAGCCCTTGGAATAAGTTTGCAAGGAGGGAGGTTGAATTCCCATTTTATGGATGGGAAAACGAATGTCCAGAAACTACTGACTTGCCCAAAGGAGCCCAGGAAATGTTGAGGCTGAGACGAGACCATGGTCCTCTTACCACTAAATCCAGGTAGAGAGAGGGTACCAGCACAGCCACACAGTCCTGGGTTACCGCCAGGGTAAGTGGCTTCATCTCTCCAAATTGCCGATTCCTTACCTGTCAAAGGTGAACAATGATATTTTGTGGGGTTGTCACAGGGCTCCAGTGAGACTTCCTGTCACAAAGAGATGCCTGTGAAATCTAGTTCATGCGTCCATTTACCCATAGTCCACCAACCACTCTTCCCAAATAATCTCATTTAATCCTCACAAGCCCACAAAATCTCATCCCCATTTTACAGACAAGGAAGCTGAGCCTTGGAGTATCTTCCTAAGACAACTCGGCACAACTAATCAGGGCAGACGTGGCATAATAAGCGTATCTGTGTGTTCCCTGAACCCACGTTCTCAGCCACTAACCTCTGCCGCTCTATGGGAAAGAGGTTTTATCTTGTGTTGTGCCAAATTGGGGTGGCGGTGGTAGTGGCTGCTTAGAATGGTGGAGTGGGAGGATTCTAAGCCCCTCCTCCAAGTTTGGCAAGAAAGCCTGCGTGATTAGCTAGGGATGTCTGCCATGCAGAGGGGAACAGAGCGGGACAGCATGTGTGCCAGTAATTGCCCGGCCTCCAGGCTTTAGCCTGAGCACGGTTGCTGTAGGAGCTAGTGAGCGGGGCTGGCCCAGCACCTTCCTTAAGGAGACCCTGTTCCAACCCCATGGGGGTCAGTCCCCGTTGTAGCCAAGCACATCACAGACTCGGAAAGCTGGGGTGGAAGGGGACTCAGAGGCCCTCTGACCAACCTCGTCTTTTTCACAAATGAGAGACTAAGGCCCAGAGCAGAGCAGGGACCTGCCCAAGGTTACTCAGCCAGGCTCCCTGCCTCTTAACCCAGGGTTCCTTCCTTTGGTTCTCAGTGATCTCTTGTCTCTGTTTTTCCAGGGATGCCAGGGTTAGCTGGAGACCATGGCGAGTTTGGAGAGAAGGGGGACCCAGGGATTCCAGGGAAGCCAGGAAAAGTCGGCCCCAAGGGCCCCGTGGGCCCCAAAGGCTCCCCAGGGCTCCCCGGAGCCCGTGGCCCCAAGGGTGAATCGGGAGACTACAAGGCTACACAGAAAATCGCCTTCTCTGTCGCACGAACCATCAACACACCCCTGCGGAAGGACCAGACCATCCGCTTCGACCGCGTGATCACCAACATGAACAACAACTACGAACCTCGCAGTGGCAAGTTCATCTGCAGGGTGCCTGGCCTCTACTACTTCACCTACCATGCCAGCTCACGCGGGAACCTGTGTGTGAACCTCATGAGGGGCCGTGAGCGCATGCAGAAGGTGGTCACCTTCTGTGACTATGTCGTGAGCACCTTCCAGGTCACCACGGGCGGCATCGTCCTCAAGCTGGAAGAGGGAGAAAACGTCTTCCTGCAGGCCACCGAAAAGAACTCTCTGCTGGGCATCGAAGGTGCCAACAGCATCTTCTCTGGGTTCCTGCTCTTCCCAAACCCAGAGGTGTGACCTGTGGGGCTGATTCATCCCTCTTCCCACCCCCTCACCCACCAATAATGCTCACTTTTCCCCCAGTACCACCTCTGCCCAGACAAAGCACACAGTCTCCATGGATGTGCTGAATGAATGAGTAAATAAACTCTTCATGGCCAAGGGCCAGTGGTCCAGTTCAGCTCTGTGTCCCAGCACCTGGCACATGGTACGTGCTCAGAAACGAAGCTTGAATGCTAGCTGAATGACTGGACAATGAATGAATGAATGAATGACCCCTGACAACAGGAACTCTTATCTAATTGAAGGTGACTGGACTCTGTGTCCAGCTCTGTGACAGTCACACAGTAGAACGTGGGGAGGGAGCACCATCTATTGGGCCCCTAACTATGCTCTAAGCACTGAGCTAGACACTTTCCTCATTCTCTCATTCATCCTAGGAGACATGTTGCATTGCGCCCAGTTTACAAAGGAGAAAACTGAGGACTGGAGGGAAGAAGTGGTTGTCCTCAATGCCACAGCAAGGCTGGGGTTCAAGGGCTGGCCTGCGTACTGATGACCCGAGACCTCTTTCAAGGCAGTTTGTCTAGGCCAACGACTAAAGGGGTTTCTGTTTATAATGTCACATATCCCCACTCAAAGGATCAAGGGGCCCGCCTCCAAAGCCTTAACCGACTTGGGACCAAGACACTTTCCCTCTTGATTCTCCCCATGAGCTCTTCCTCCTAATACCTTCCCGGACTGGCACAAGCTCAGCCATCCAGTGAGAACAAATGTCACCCCACTGCCAGCTGGAAACAGTCCCAGCTCTTGAGCCTGGCCTTCAAGGCTCTGTATGGGTTGGCCTTCCAGTCTCACTCCCCACTCTTTCAGACAAAGAACGTATCCACTCCACACCAACCAAGCCCTTCTGTCTTCTAGGGAAACCCCACGGTTCCTGCCTCAGTGGCCTTACACTACTCCCCTCCCCCTCTGCCTATCTAACCATCCCTGAAAAGCTCATTCAAGCCGCACCTCCTCCCTGAAACGTGCCCACTCCAGCCTCACATCTCTCCTTCCTCTGACCTCTCCTAACCCCGTTTTCACTCACTCAGGTGTGAGCATGTGCAGCCGGCATCCGGCTTCTCACTCATGCCCACCCCATCTCTCTAGCTAGGCTGCGAGCAGTTTATCCTGCCCGTCTTTGAACTCCCCCAGAGCCCAAGGCACACAGCAGCCACTCAGCCAAGCCTCAAGACCACAGGTCTGAGACCCACCCAGGGCCCCAGACCTGCACCTTCTCTCTGCAAACCCTTCTCCTAAAGCCTGCTCCACGAAGACTGTTGACCAATCCTGACCTAAAGTAGCAGGGGTTTAAAGTACCCTGGCCTATCACATGGGGTCACGGCACCAGTCCAGCCTCCTGTTTGGCTGGACTGCTTCTCAGGGCCCCATTCATTGGGCATGGCTTCCGCTCCATCGCCTGGCCTCAGTCCTGGCCTTGACGACCTGCCCCAACCTCAGACTCTTCAGCAGAGACCCCAGGCCTTTTCTCCAGGGGTCGAGGCTTCTTTCTGCTGCTCAGCCCTTTCGATACAAACTCTTTGCCTGGTCCTTGAATCCAGCAATAATAGTTAAAATCATGGTAACCACATCACAGTTGGGTTACTGTGCACCTAGTGCTTTATGCCCATGAGCCCATTCAGTTCCCACCACCGGTCCTAGGAGATACACAGTGTTATCTCCATTTCACAGATAAGAATCAGGCTCAGAGAGGGCAAGCGATCTACCAAGGGCCACTCAGCTGACAGGTACACAATGGGGACGGGAGCCTGCTTCTGGTTTTCTCAAAGCTCTTGCTAAACCTGTAGACATACCTACCATCTCCATGCCACCTTACCTGTTAGACTCCCCTTCTGTAGCACCCTCCACAGCCCCCCAACCCCTCACCTGATCCCCTTGGACCTCAGGAGTCCACATTCCTGAGCCTCTGTGGTCGAATCTGTCTATATGGGGCTACACTTCACCCCAGGGGCAAATCTGACTGCTGGTGTTAAGCACACACGGGGCACCCCATCTCACCACAAGGACCCAAGCAAAGCCGGCCAGAGTCAAAAAGTCAGGGCTTGTCTCTAGTGCTGCTTCAAGCGGCTGCCTCTCCTGCAGGACCTGCACTCCTGACTCCCAATCCAGAAACCCTGAGCCTGCAGCCTTTCCTCCACCAAACCCCCCACCCCAGGCAGGACATTTAACAGTGCCCATTCGTGCCTTCCCACAAGCCTCCGGGTCTGCCAGAAACCCAGGGCGCTCGCTGCAGGTTCAGCCATGCCCGTCAGAGTCAAACATGCCTCGCTCTACCCGGACATTAATATATCCAAACCCTTCACTTTTTCTACTGCTCTTTCCCAGCCAGTGGGGAGGGTTCACCTCTACAGCCCCCTGGGGAGACGGCTGAAGTCCCATCACAGGAACCAGGACCAAGAATAATAAGAAAGCACAGAAGTGACCACCGCAGACAGGTCTCAAGGCCTTGTGGATTCTACCGCTCCCCAGATGCCTCCTTTCCCCCTTCGCCCCCCCTAACACTCAGTGGGATGGGATCGAAACTCAGGTCTCCTGGCTGAGCTAGCAGCTGGGCGGAAGAAGGAAGGGAAAAGGATTTCATCAGGTCCGTGACCCTTGACCTTCATAAACTCACCTTGACCCTGACTCCCAGCTCTCAACATGACAGAACCTTTTTAATTGCAAGGGACAGAAACCATCTTGAGCTAATTTAGGAGAAAAGGAGGGTGAACCAAAGGTGTCCTACAGGACCCAGGAGCAGGTGGGATGATGGCTCAGCCTCAGTGGGCATGAGAGCCAGACACGGATGCCCATGGGCAGGGCTGCCATGTCTCCCTCAGAGACCTCTGGGCTCTGAGCCTCTCGCTACAGATTGGCCCTCTAGACTGCTACAGCAAGCGGAGAAAAACGGATTGCACCCCCACCCGCCATGGCATCCTTGACCACGGGGTTAGCCCCTACCCCTAATGACATCCAGTTTCCAGGTCCCAGGAGAGGGGATCCGATTGGTCCTCTTTGGAGCAAGGGCACTCCTGGCACAATCAGCGGACGCCAAGGAGCAGAGGGCCTGTAAAAATAGCAGCAGTTCACATCATGCAGCTAAATGTCTGGCAACTATTCTCTCCAGGAGCCCTGGGAAGCGGGGACTCTGTCCAGCGGTTCTCAGACTTAGTGAGCCCCACAGCCACCAGGAGGGCGTGCTGGAATTTGCATTTCCGGAGCTCCCAGGCGATGCTGCTGCCACCCCCCGGGCGACCACACTTTAAGGACCACTGTTCTCATCTCATTGTTCCCATTTTACAGATAAGAATAATGAGGCTCGGGGTGGGGACGTTACTTGCGCATGTCACGCAGAAGACCAAGGATTCAGATCCAGGTCTGTTTACCCCAGTGTTAAGCTCGGTGACCTATTGCCCAGACTACAGGGGCCCAGCATGCCCCATGGGCAAGGGCAGTTTTCAGAGCAGCGTGGGTGGACCCTACTAACTGTCCACCACTTCCTGGCTACAGTGCCCCGCCTGAGCTTCCCTACCTCTGCCCCAGTCCATCCTGACCATTGTGCCCTCCCTGTGACCCACAATGCTTTGAGCCAGTGAAGAGGAGGAAAGGAGGGTAAAGGGCAAAGAGGAGGAAGATGGGGGCTTAAGTAATAATAATTACAACTCACCCAGTGCACAATGCTAAACATGAGTGTTAACCCATGCAATGTAACCTTTACGATTATGTTCCCCTTTTATAGATGGGAACCCTGAGACAGAGCAGCCATGTGACTTGCCTGGTGTTACACAACTAGTAAGTAACAAGACAGGAATTCAACACAAGGCAACTTGGTGTCGGAGTCCATGCTCTCGATCACTGCTCCCTGTGGCAGGCAGGGGGCGCCCTGAGGGGCTGGGTAGTGAGGCAGTTGAGTCACTGGCTCTTGAGTCAGACAGGTCAAGTCCTGCCCGGGCTTCTTACTAGCTGTGTCACCATGTCAAGGGGCTGCTCCTACTTTACCCTCTCACAAACAAGGCAGCTGGGAACATCCCGCCGCATATCCTTCATTCTTTTCTTGAATGAAATTCCGAGAAGTGGACTCCCTAGGGGAAAGGATGTGCAAACGTGGAACGCTTCGAAATGTGTTTCCAAATGGAGGGTGGGGCAATGAAGGCTGAACTGCCAGGCAAGGTCCAGGTTTGCCGCCACCAGGGGGGAGCAGACACCAGGAGAAGGACGGCGTGGAGGCGGGGCTGGTGGACCGTCGGATGAGATGGGGCTGCATGGTGGGAGCTTGTCGGTCCTCCCTCCCTTCTCCCCAAGTCCATTCCACTCCCTGGGTGGACTGTGAGTTTCTAGGGTGGGACCGAGCATCAGCTTTGAAGACCCAGGTTCCTTTAAACCAGGGTCCTCAAGGTGTGGTTCAAGCCTCAGCACCACCTGGGAGCTTGTCAGAAATGCAGGTTCTCAAGCCCTAGGCCAGACTGGCTGAGTCAGAAAGTCTGAAGGTGGGATCCTGCAATCTATGTCTTAACAAGCCCTCCGGGTGATGATTTTGATGCAGCTAAAGTCTGAGAATCACTGCTCTGGACCAGAGGTTGCCAAACTTTTCCTGTAAAGAGCCAAATAGGAGCTATTTTAGGCTTCGTGGGCCACGCGGGCTCTCTTGTGACTACTCCGCGCCGTGTCTGCAGCAGGAAACCAGCCACAGACGATATGTAAATAAATGAGCGTGGCTGGGTTCCAATAAACATTTATGGACACTGGAATTTGAACTGTACATAATTTTCATACAACACAAGATATTTTTCTTCTGCTTTTTCCCCCAACCGTTAAAAAATATAAAAACCATTCTTATCTAGCAAGCTATACACAGTTTGTAGGCTGCATTTGCCAACCTGCTCCAGACCCAGGTATGGCTCTGGGCTCGGAGGGAGAGGAGCAGGACTTGGAGCCCAGAACGGCCTGACTCCCAAGCCAGTGTGCCAGTCGACCAGGTGCCAACCTCGGGACAGGAACAGAAAAACCCTCTGGGCCCCGTTGCCCTTGACTATAAAACAGGCATTGCGATGCTGGCACCTGGCCTCCAATTTTAGTGGACAAGAAAAACCCCTGGGAAGTTGCCGGTGTCTAGGCCCCGTCCGAGAGGCTCTGGCTCCGAAGGGCCTGGAGGGGCCCAAGAATCTGCATTTTTCTCAATACTCGTGGTCCCCTGCATCTCCCCAGCCTCCAAGTGAGGGGGCTGAGTTACTGGACATAAAAGCTGTGACTAGTAGTAGCCCAGCCTCTGCCCTCAAGAGTCCATTGGCTCATGGGAATGAGGGAAGAAGGAGAAATAGGTTCTTGTCTGTTGAAACCTACACAAAATGAGAAATGTAGCAAGGGAGGAAAGGCTGGGGGACCCCGAACTGAAACAACAGTAGTCTCAGAGAGGCAATATTCAAATCCCACCACTATTCCTTACAGGCTGTGTGTTCTCAGGCTACTTACTTAACCTCTCTGGGCTACAGTTTCCTCATCTGTAACATGGCAGTAATAATCGTGCCCACACCAGAAAGCCGATGAGGCTAAAATGGGATTCTATGTGCAAAGCCCCCGGCACACAGGCAGTTTCCCACAAGTATTAGTTTTGTTGTCCATGGTAGGCTGTTATTGGAATTGGGGCACTGTGATGGTGCGGGGCTCCTCAAACTTTAACGTGCACAGAAACTACCTGGGGTCTTGGTAAAATGCATGGTCTAATTCATGGCCGTTGCGGGGGTTGGGGGTGGATGAGAAGTTGCTTTTCTAACAAGCTGGAAGGGAGGAGGGGCTGGGGCTGCTGAGCGGGGACCACGCATTAAGTGGCCAGGGTTAGAGACACTGGTTCCATAGCTGATCTGGTATGAACTTGAATTCTCTCATCTGGGGGCGGTGGTAGCACAGGGACTGGTGAGGGCAAGTGCTTGGTGACTAAGCTCTGCTGTATTGCTGCCACTGCGGTCATTGTGACTATGTTCTGATGCTGATGGTGAGGGAGTTCACGGCAGACAGAGGAAAGGGCGATGGGTGGGTGGTCCATTTCCCCGACGCTGAGCACCCCTTGCTCTGAGCACCGCGGTTCCCACTCCCCTTTCTCCTCCACGTCCCAGTCTTTCTGGTCTCCTGCTGACAATGGGGCACCAGGTGCCCTGCCTTAAACCACCCCTTACCCAGCACACACACCCACGCATGCCCCCCTCTCACAGCATGCTGCGAGCTGTGTTTATTTTTGCAGACAGCCAGGAGGCATTCTCATAGACAACCCGGTGGACCAGATGCAGGAGGAGAGGGGCTGTTTGTTCAAGAAATCCAGCAGGGCCACCCAAGGAGGGACACCCACAGCAGTGAGGGGACCTGGCAGAGCAGGAAGCACCTTGGATGGAAAGTCGAGAGCTCCCAGTTCTAGGCTGGTCTTGGAACCTGGCTTACTGTGTGACCTCAGAGAAGTTGTTACTGCTCTCTGAGCCTCAGGCTTCCCTACAGAAAGGAGGCGGGGGGTGGCGGTGTTGAACTAGTCGGCTACGTTAGACTCACTTGTGACAGAAACAGATTCTCAGGCCTGCCCCCAAGCCTACTGATTAGGACACCTGCAGGAAAAGGGGGAAGAGTTATTACATGGTCACTGACCGGGGAGGAAGCCACGGCCAAGTTCCCCATCGCACCTCACCTACCCAACCTTCTCCCCATACAGAACATAGCCAGGACCCAGAAGGGACCTAAGGAGGTCAGAAATGCCCCTTTCATGGCCCAGAGAACCCAAAGATCCATCTTTATCAAATGAATGGATGAAAACATGGATGTTGGTCAATTCGCTGATTGATGAGGGTTTCTTACTCTGTCCAGAGAGACAAGGCCTGGAGGTGGATGTACATAATATACACTCAGCGAATAGCTGTCGAATGGAAGGAAGAGAGCAAAGATGGAAGGAATGTCAAAATTATGTCCTGCCATGAAGGAGGGAATGTAATAATGTTCCATGGGCCCCTGGGACAATTTCCATGGGAAGCTTTGGCATTTCCAAGTGAAACAAAGGCAGGCAGGCAGACAGAAACTTAACTTAACCGAGATCAAGAATGTGCTGGCCATACAGACATTCATCCATTTAATCCTCACGACGAGCCCTCCCTCATCACCCACCCCCCGCCAACACACACACACACACACACACACACACACACAGGGTCATTGTTGCCCCACGCAGAGGCGAGGGGGCTGAGGCTTATTCCCCAAGGACGTGAGAGGGAATGAGGCCCCAGAACTCCAGAAGGACACACGAGTATGCAACCCGCCTGGCACATATGTGCTTGGAAGCCTCCTTCCTCGCTCCCTGCCTCCCCCACCTCGTTTTCCCATTGCCTTTCACAG
This sequence comes from Mormoops blainvillei, assembly GCA_004026545.1. Classification (NCBI taxonomy): domain Eukaryota; kingdom Metazoa; phylum Chordata; class Mammalia; order Chiroptera; family Mormoopidae; genus Mormoops; species Mormoops blainvillei. Next base: position 22,569 of record PVJD01010299.1, read on the forward strand.
ATTCTTCTCTGTGCCATTTTGTCATGCGTTTGTCCCTATAAGCTCTTACAGCATCTGGGGAGCAGGGGGGATGTAAATAAGCCAACAGCTGAAAGAGGGCAAAAAAAGCAAAGCCTAGCATATGGAGTACCTACTACATGTCAGCCTACTACACCAATGCTCAGTGCACGTACCCTCGCTGGCTTCTCACAAGCGCCCCACCAGGTTCAAATCCAGTTTTGCCACCTTCTAGCTGGGTGACGTTGGCAAGAAAGTCACCTTCACTCTGAGCCGTTGTTTCCTCGGCTGTGAAATGAAGCAATATTGGCTACTGCTGGTGTGAGCCTGAGTGAGTGGCATACGTAAAGCACCTGCCCAGGGCCTAGTAGGCACGCAAGCAAGAGTGGCTATTAGAGAGACCTGCACGGCACACCTAACACATAGGAAGTCCCCGACAGTGTTAGGATCCTTGTGGGTGAAATGAGACTTTTCGTGGTTGTGAGCTTCGTTCTATGAGCTTTAAGAGGCAAAAAAAAAAAAAGCTTTGCAAACCTGGACAGGTCCTGTGCCCATCCTGGGGCAGATTTCCCCTTCTCCCTCCAGCATGGGTTTGCAGCGGTGCCACGGTGTGGGTCTGTCTCTGGGCTCCAGTTCCTGAGTTAGCACCTCTCGGGGCGGCTCTCCCTAAGGGCACGGGTATCAGCTGGGCCCTCGTTAAAAGCGTGTCTGCAGACCTTGTTTGGAACACGTCAGCTAATGTGATTAAAGACAGTACATAAATGTCAGCCT